>JANAVB010031617.1:22354550-22507050 GCA_029216955.1 Iris pallida
TGCTAGACGCATGTGTAGATAGCAAGTATTATCTTCTTCCCACAGTAACCTTGTGATCATCCTATACCTTACCAACTATAGTAAGGTTGATGCCAGCAGTAGGGAAAGGGAAGTTGAGAGTGAGTGGTTGCTTCGAGTATGAAGGAGTGAAGGGACTGTGCATAAATGTTAGGAAGAGATAGTGCATACGTAGGGGATTATGGGTTGGCTCACTGTTTGTGTCACGACACATTCCCAATATACTGGGTCCGGTTGGATCATGCCCAGCCTGTACCATTGTGAGACAGCGGCAGTAAGCTGTATCAAGCAGTGAACACAAGCAGATAATATCTAAAGCGGAAAGAAATAACATTTATTAAATCTGGAAAAATTACTAAAAGTCTCAAATGAAAAAATAAGCAAAACAACATTCAATTATTACATCGATTTTTATTACAACTGGAAGGGAAATAGAACTAAACCAATTGCACAACTAATATTCTGGGGATCCCTGGTTAGGTTCAGCTAATCATTAGGGTTCGGACCAGGTCCGTAGAAAGAACTAAATGGAGATCCTCGTCGTCACAGTCACCTAAAAATGTTAGCCTCCAGTCGGGAGGGGAGCAAGAACATATTTCCACATCTAACATTCTAAATAATAATAAATAATGTAAGACAGTTTAAAAGCAGTATATATTTTTGCTAAATAATAAAAAAAGACAGCAGACAATAAATCTCAGAAGCAACAATGATGCAATCTACAGTGAATCAATAGTGCGTTTGAGTATATAACTGATCTGTGACCGGCTGGATAGAGGCAATGTGTATACTAGCATTTTGGCCAAATGATAGTATACGGTACGGCTCAACCCACCTGTACGGTAGGGTTAGCACGAGAGAGGCAATATTCGATAACAATGGCTTTGGTCACAGATGTTATACTACTCTCCCAATCAATCCCCTAGTCAATGGGTCAATGAGGCAATTAATCAATTAACCAATCGATGTGGAGTCCGAGAGGGATCCACTAAAAGTGTCGCTAAAATATATATTATTCTATTGATACAACACATTTAATTATTAAATAAAACATAGACATGAAATCTATGAAACTTGTATTGGTTGTATCTTCGGTGTGGAAGGTAACGGCTAGAAAGGTATCGATCGGTTAGGGTCCGGGATCCGAACCTACATTAAAATAATTTGTCCTTAGAACTTATTCCAAAGTTTGGCTAATAAAACCACTAAACAAATCTACGCTTAATTATAAATATTTGTCATTTTTATTAGAGAAAATAATAATTAATTTATGTAATATTTTGGTAAAACTATTTTATTAGTATTTTATAAATAGAGCAAAATTAATATATTTTGAAATATTATCAAAGTAGTAGCGATATTTATCGTAAATTATTTTGGAAAATATCGTGTAAACTCAAAAATATTCGAAATCTAGTTTAATATTTTTCTAAATAAACTTTACAAAATATTTTACTAATACTATTTCTTAGTAAAGAATAACCATTTTAATAATAAAATACGTAAAACCTTATTTTACTAAAAAATTATGATTTTATTAGAAAATACGTTATTATCTCTAGTTTTTATTTCCATAAACTTTATTAATAGAAATAATGGTTAAATTACGAAAATAAACCTTTTTACCTAAAAACATAATATATAGTTTTTGGCCTATAAAATACCATTTCTTATATTAAAATATGTTTTGTTATATAATTAATTATTTTGATACTAAAATCAATTATTTAATAATAGAAGTGAAACTATGGCAAAAGTGACATAATAATTGAAATACGTTAATACGACATTATTCATAATAAAACATAGTCGATTGCTCTACTATCTATTAATCTAACAATTAACATTAATCAATCTAATTAAAATGCTAACAATATTATTACCGAGTCTAAAATAGAAAACTTAACTAAACTAGCTATCTCAGAATTGACAAAGTTTTATTTTGTCAATTCCGGTCGGATCAAGAATTGGTTTAAGGTTCTGTGAAATGAACAGAAGGTTGCGGGTTTACCGAAAGCTGTGACGGAGCACCAAGGGGATGCCTCGGACTCGAAACGCATGTGGGAAGTCGGACGACGCACGGGACAGTGGGACACTGACGGGGCCGCACGGAGGCTGCGCCGGTCGGACGCCACGGGACAGCGTTCGGGAGGCGGGGAGGTGGCCGCGGGCTGCTGACCGGCGGCGGGGAACGACCGGCGAGGGTGGTCGACGGCCGAAGTTAAGAAAAAGGAGTGGGGTTTGATGGTGATGGTGGTGAGAGGCTTGGAGAGGAGGGGAGAGGTTCTGATTGTGGAGAGTAAGGAGAGATGAGGGGTGCCCTTTGTGTGTGTTTGCTTTCTTTTCTCTTTTTTTATGCTTTGCTTAGAGAGATGAGTGGTAGAGAGGAATTAAAGGGGTGAGAGAGAAGAGGTGTTGAACGTGTAGAGAGAGAAAATGAGGAAAAGGTGAGAACGTGGAGGGGAAGAGTGCTTGGTCAGGATGGTTTGGGGTTTTTTTGGATTTTACAGTTTGTGTGATGTTTAACCCTGGTGGTTTACGTGGTTATACAGTAGAAGCAATGTAGGATGTTAGCCGTGAACAATAACTAAGAGGAAGAAGAAGAGAAGGATAGGTTATGGAAGATTGCTTATGCCCACACAAAGTAATAACTAATGGGTACTACCCATATGCATAACCTTGTGAGCCTTAGCTCACTTGGTTGTGTGGAAGGGTTGTATATGGGAGGTTCCAGGATCGACCCTTGGGTCGGGTATATTGTGTAGATTTAGTTAGTGGTTTCCTTCTTGTTATCATGGCTTCCATGGGTTCCTGTTGAGTGTTGCTATGTGACCCAACTTAGGGGGGAGCATTACTCTTAAAATGTCTTGGTGTGTATATATTTATATATGTTTTCCATGGGTGATATTGGAGGATACAGTAGTTAAAGAATAATGAAAAATGGAATATATGTGGGAATGATAGAGAGAGCCTCATAAATGTGGGTACTGCAATGAATAGATGGGTTTTATATTGTTGAGGTGAATTAAGTTCAGGTGTAGGGGAAACGTGTAATGATAGAGAGAGCCTCATAAATGTGGGTACTGCAATGAATAGATGGGTTTTATATTATTGAGGTGAATTAAGTTCAGGTGTAGGGGAAACGTGTATTTGGCTCTATGGGTAGCAGTGTCTAATATATGGCTAAAATACATTTTATTCCTTTTGTTAATATTATTGTAAATAACTAGTTGTAGAAATTAATTAACTCTAAATCATTCTTTAGGGTCTTTGGGTGCTTGGGACTCAGATTTCGTACTAGTTTTTCATTCTCAGCTAACAGGACCAGGAAAGTATACCTTGCCACTATGTTAATTCATTTTCAGTTACATTTCTATCTGCCTGCTACTTATTTCGATATATTACATGTGTGCGTCCGAGTATGACACTGGGTGCAACAAACGAGATACGTTGGCTCTTTATTTCCAGACTGAGGCTATATGAGATTATCCTTACACTGCTGAGCGGATACACTTGTATCTTGTAGTGTAGAACCGTTGAGCACCTCTAGAGGGGGGTGAATAGAGTGTTTGTGTGCAGCGGAAAAAAATAATCACCAATTTAAAAATTTAACTATGGCAGAAAGTAAGAGACAGTAAATAAATTCAGCAAGAGATAGAAAGATCAAACTCAGTGACACAACGATGTATACTGGTATCCCACTGAGAGGACTAATCCAGTCTCGAGTACTCTTGCTCGATGTTAATCCACTATGGCACAAGCTAAATGAGAGCTTGCAGTCTCTTACAACATCGTGCTTGGTGACAAGCGTACGACCAGCTTCACAACACCGTGCTTGGTGACGAGCGCACGACCAGCTCCACAACAAGAATAGTTGTTGAACTTGGAATGACCTCTTTACAACTCTTGAATACCGAAAACTCTAAATTAACACAGATATTACTGGCTTTTGGCTAAGAGATGTATATGTATGATTTGAAAGTTGTAGATCGTTTTGAAAACACTTGAATAGTAGAGAAGAGAAGATTAAGAATGCATGAGTGATTTGAAATAAAAAATTTTCTTCTATTTATAGGTGTTTTCTGAGACCGAACTCGGACAAAGTTCAGGCAGAGTTCTGATGCAAATATTTCGCATAGAGACGTTGCTCGCAGATTTGGAGGCAACTGACATTTGAATTCAAACTGACCGAACTCGGGCAGAGTTCGGACCGAACTCAGGCCGAACTCGGTTGTGAGTTCTGTCAACAGGATTTTTGAAATATTTTATCAAAACAGTTTGTAAGAAAGGATTTTTGGAATATTTTGTAAAAGATGTATAATTAAAAAATGGGTAGGCTTTTGGAGATGTGGACTGGGATAACCCTAAGCCAGTATTATCAGATTGATTTTACAAAATAAATCCTAGACTCAATAAAATGTAAAAATACAGAATAAAATATAAAATGAGTCAACTTCATATTTGATGATGTCTATGCTTTGTTGATGCAACACAACGCCCGTTGATATTGATTTCATATCTCCTGAAATGATTAGCAGTAGTTTGTATATTTTGTGTATTGACTTAAGTGCATGTTGATTATCAAAATCGGATGTGACCATGGAATGTGCCAACAATCTCCCCCATTGTGATAATTGACAAAACTTGAGTCTATACCAAAATATATCTCTAAAAAAAATAACAAATAAATACCTGAGCAATGAAATTGGTTTTGGATTGGTACTCATTCTCCCCCTTTGTCAATATAAAAATGAACTTGGCTCCCCCGTAATGTGTGAAGCCAACAAACAAATCAACAGACAAAGTGAAACGATAAAGTACCAAAACATAACAGAGACAAAAAAATACTAGTACTGAAATGAGAGTGCTGAAAATAACATGTTCCACTAATAATCCAAAGTACAATCAAAATGCTAAAATGTCTAACAATGAAGTTTAGACAAAAAGAAAAACTACATCATGGCATAAAATCATCAACTAACTCCTATCCACAACCAGCAGCTGAATCCTCGTCACAAAGTAGCGTCATCACCACCAGGGGCCTCTGGAGGAAAGTAAGCTGCAGTGGGATCGAAGTACTGAAAAGATGTCTCGTCTCCAAATCGAGGTCCAGGAAAGTCTGGAATATGAGGCAGGATAGTGACGGGATGGACTGGATCATGAGATAAACTGTAGTGGAGATCCGTAAGTCCATTCCAAAATACTTGGGCCTGATAAATATGACGGAACTCCGAGTCAACATAAGATTGATGACGCTGTGCTGAAAGAGCAACAAAGTTATCGAATCTCTGATAGAATCCCGGATCAAATCTCGGAGCAGGGACTGGAGCAGGAGCAGGAGCCTCAGCAGGCTGAGCACCAGCAGGCAGAGGTGGAGCAGGATATCTGCGGGATCTGGTGAGCTCAATAGGAGTGGCGGAGTAGGCACAGGTTTGAAGGTCAATATCAAACCTGCGGAAGATAGCTGCCAAGTGCATAGGATACACTAGGTTACGTCCTGCATTTCTGCAGTTCAACATCCAGTCCATCATGGTTTTTGGAATAGAGAAAGGAATTCCAAAATGAATGTGATACATGGTGGAGAGTTCTAAGAAAGTAATCTCATCTGTAAATCCTTTCTTAGGGAGGAGAACAGAGAAAATAAATCTATGGAGTTCATAAAAGTTTTGATTTAGATTTTTAGAAAAGACTCTCCGAGGAACTGGATTGGGATGACAAATAAGTTCTTTGAAAGAAGCAAGGGTGACATCTTCGAGAAATTGGACATGGTTAATGTCCACCAAAGCAGCACCAACATCAGGAACATGGAAAAATTTACTGATGTCAGTAGCGCTGAACTCTAATTCTTGTCCAGCAACGCAAGAATAAAAGTTACCATTGGGTTTTACTTGCAAGTTGCAGTAAAACATCCTGACGGCATTATCAAAAATATTTTCGGCTACTTCGAAAAAGTCTCGGTAGCCGAGATGGTCAAAAGTGGAAGCATATTCAGAAAAGATGGTAAAATTTACAAAAGCTCCATAACAGATTTTACGTCCGGAAAAGGAGTCGAACCAAAGGTCAGAGAATTCCTTGTCGGGGAATAAGATTGAGTCGTAATCCTCTGAGCCTAAGGGTCGTGCTGGACTAAATAGACTAGCCGGAGTATAATCCGAAGAGGAGGATCCGCCTTGGGAAGTAGAAGCCCTTTGACGCTTAGGAGCCATTGAAAAAATAGAAGGAAAGGAAGTAGATTACCTTAAAAGAGGAGGAAGAACAAGAGATTGGATAGCCCACCAGATCACCTAGGATGCTTGCTAAGGAGGAGTAGGAAGAAGTTTCTAGGTGAAAGGAGAAGTAATCTCAAAATTGTGAGTAAAAAAGAGTTTAGGAAGATGGATATTTAAAGGGGTTAGGGCCGGCTGTTCGTTTCTGGAAACATAAATGTGCCGACCGAACTCGGTCCGAATTCAGCCCGAACTCGGTCAGAGTTCGGCCCGAGTTCGGCCACTTGTATTCCTGAGACAGTAAATGCAGTTCTGGTGGTTAAAAATTAATGTTTATGACTTTTGACTTTGTATTTAGTAACGTACAGTATTAATGGGTTAACTGTAGGGGTTCTGTCCCAGCTAACGGAGGTTTACCGGGGAACTCTTAAGTACTGCTTCGCTTCGACCGTAGTCGTGTTGACAGACAGACCCTTTTTAGGCTTGTACCCAAAAAAATGTCCGTTAAATAAATGCCAAAGTTTCAAGTTATAAAATTAAAATTAACTACCATATTACATTATGAATCTGAAAATTCAAGTATATCGAGCTCACGCCTCAATGTGTTAAACCGATCTTCAGCCAATGGTTTTGTGAATATGTCTGCTAGTTGATGATCCGTGTCAACAAATTCTAAACATATATCCCCGTGTTGTTGATGATCACGAAGAAAATGATGTCGCATCTCTATGTGCTTTGTGCGTGAGTGACAAATAGGGTTCTTAGTCATATTTATAGTGCTCGTGTTATCACAATATATAGGAATCTTAGTGTAGTACAGATTATAGTCTTCCAGGGTTTGTTTTATCCATAAAATTTAAGCACAGCAACGACCTGCGGCGATATACTCAGCCTCAGTAGTTGATAATGCTACAAAATTTTACTTTTTACTAAACTATGAGACTAAGGCCTTTCCTAGGAAATGACATGTGCCACTGGTACTTTTACGGTCCACTTTGCATCCCGCAAAATCCGCATCCGAATAACCTATCAGGTCAAAGGATTTGGTTTTAGGATACCATAAGCCAACTGTAGAAGTTCCTTTAAGGTATCGAAAGATACGCTTAACGGCACTTAGATGTGATTCCTTAGGATTTGTCTGATAACGTGCACAAATGCAAACACTGAACATTATATCAGGACGACTAGCAGTTTAATATAATAAACTACCAATCATACCTCGATACTTACGCTGATCGACAGGTTTGCCACTCTCATCAGACTCAAGCTTTGTAGATGTAGCCATAGGAGTCCCGATTGGCTTTACGTTTTCAAAGTCATACTTTTTCAGTATGTCCTTTGTGTACTTAGCTTGGTTGATGAACGTTCCTTTTGAGTGCTGTTTGATCTGTAGTCCTAGGAAGAAGTTTAGCTCTCCCATCATACTCATTTCAAATTCACTCTGCATACACTTAACAAAATATTGACAGAGTTTTTCGTTAGTAGAACCAAATATTATGTCATCTACATAAATTTGCACAAGGAGAATATCATCATTCGGAGATTTGATAAACAAAGTAGTATCAACTCTACCTTTTAAAAAACCATTATCAAGTAAGAAGACACTTAGGCGTTCATACCAAGCACGAGGTGCTTGTTTGAGTCCATATAGTGCTTTCTTAAGCTTGAAGACGTGATCAGGTTTTTGAAAATCTTCAAAACCAGGGGGTTGTTTCACAAAAACTTCCTTTTTTAGAAAACCATTTAAAAATGCACTCTTCACGTCCATTTGAAATAATTTAAAATTATTAAAACATGCAAATGCACAAAACATGCAGATGGCTTCTAGTCTAGCAACAGGAGCATAAGTCTCATCATAATCAATTTCTTCTTCTTGATTATAACCTTGTGCCACTAGACGTGCTTTGTTGCGTAGAACTTGTCCATCTTTACTGAGTTTATTTCAGAACACCCATTTCGTACCAATTATCGATTGACTAATAGGTTTAGAAACGAGTTCCCAAACTTGGTTTCTCTCAAATTGATTTAGTTCCTCTTGTATGGCATGAATCCAAAACTCATCAGAAAAAGCATCATCTAAATTCTTAGGTTCTATTTGAGAAATGAATGCTACATTTGCTGCTATATCAGAATTTTTAAGAGAGGAGCGTGTACTTACACCTTTAGATACATCATCTTTAATGAGTGTCTCTGGATGATCTGGCAAGAATTTTAATGAATCAAACTTTTGGGTCAGATCTTCTACAGAATTCTTCTCAGTCTTTGCATGTGTCTCTTCATCATCACTGTCGCTAGATCTGTGACTATTCAGCGCATCAAAAGTAACATTAATAGATTCTTCAACAATCACAGATCTTTTATTAAAAATTCTATATCCTTTAGTCTTAGCAGCATATCCGAAAAATATCCCTTCATCTGCTTTCGAGTCGAACTTACCCAAGTTATCCTTGGTGTTCAGGATAAAACAGTGACATCCAAAAACTTTGAAATAGGAAATGTTTGGAATTCTTCCAAACCAAAGCTCATATGGTGTTTTCTTCGAGATTAGTCGAATTAACACCCTATTCAAAATATGACAGGCTGTACTAACAGCTTCTGCCCAAAAATACTTAGGAAGATTATGATGATTCAGCATGACTCTAGCCATTTTGCTTAGAGTACGATTCTTCCGCTCTATAATACCATTCTGTTGGGGAGTCCTAGGACAAAAAAATTCATGGTAATATCTACTATCATCACAAAACTTTTTAAAATTAGAATTTACGAATTCGTCACCATGATCACTTCGGATATGAGTAATCATGAAGCCCTTTTCGTTTTGTACCTTTTTGCAAAATATTTAAAATTCAAAAATAGCATCACTTTTGTTTGATAAAAAGTAAACCCAAGTAAATCGAGAGAAATTATCAACAATAACAAAAGCGTAGAGCTTACCGCCAAGACTAGCGACTCTACTAGGTCCAAATAAATCTATATAAATTAACTACAAAGGTCTGGAAGTACTTACAGCGTTGATAGATTTAAAAGTGGATCTATGTGCTTTGTTCTTTTCACAGTCAATACATACCATATCTCTCTTGAATGGAATTTTAGGGAGTCCTTTTACCAACTTTTTAGTACTGAGTCGTGAGATAGTATCCATATTTGCATGTCCTAGTCTCATGTGCCATAGCCAGCTTTCATCTAGATTAGCTACTAGGCATCTACCTGCATTATTAGTATTCTCCAAAAAGAAAACATAAATATTGTCTTCTCTAATCCCTTTATATACGGGATCACCAGATGACATATCATATATAGTGCATTTGTCTTTCACAAAATTGATACCATAACCGTTATCAGCTAAATGACTTATGCTCAGTAGGTTATGTTTCAATTCTGTTACTAGACAAACATCTTTTATTACTGGATAAGGAGAAATACCTACAGTACCATTACCAATAATATCACCTCTCAAGTTATTTCCGAATGAGACATATCCTTCTTTCTTTATCGATAGCGTAGCGAACAAAGATGCATCACCGGTCATGTGTCGCGAACATCCGCTATCGAGGATCCATTTGCTTCTAGCATGAGAGGGTTGAGGGTCCACCTACAAGACAAGTAGATGAATCCTTTGGTACCCATTTACTGAAGGGTCCACTTTGATTAGTTTTAGGCCTCCAGAACAAAGTGTGATTGTTAACAAGCTACCTTGCCAAACAATACTGTGATATGTGTCCATGCGTGCCACAATAAGTGCAAGTAAGCTTAGAACCAGATGCGATCAAAACTGTATTTACATGCTTGTTTGGTTTCTTGGAGAACCTATAAGTGAAAGCATGGTGATAGTCGTGTTTCTTCTGTGTTTTCTTATTTTTAGTCCTCTTAGGTGTATGCTTAGCATTAGGACTAAACTTAGGTTGTGTTACAGGTATTGCCTGTTTGCCTAACTTGATTTCTAACTTTTTAGAAATCACAATAGACTCTTCATATCTAGCAGTCATATCTGAGAGTCTTTGTTCTGTTACTAGGTGCTTCTTCTTCTCTATGTCATATAGTTCTTGCATCTTGACATAGTCTCTTTCTTTCTTTTCAATTTTGAGGATAGCCTCATGATAGTCTACCTTGAGCTTGGCTATCTCTTCCGTGTTACCAGTAGTAGACGTCTCTTTAACATCTTCAATAAGATTGGACAGTCTAGCTAACTCGGTTGTGTATGCCTTAATCTCTTTTCGAGATTGCTTATACTTGTCGAGCACAGTTTTGTGATCTTCAAGTAATTCGCTAAAGGCATTTTCTAATTCATCGAAAGTAAAATCATCATATAGAGGGTTTGAAGATACCTTATCAAATGCCATAAGACAGACATTTGCATTTCCGCAGGGTATGTCCTCTTCTTCTGTATCACTGGCATCACTTTCATGCCAGATACTTGTGTTGGCATACTTTCGACCAGATGTTGCTTTTCTGTTTGATCTTGATCTGTCATAAGGACTGCTTTTCTTTGAAGTTGGACAGTCCTTCTTCATGTGCCCCGTCTTCTTGCATCCAAAGCAAATGGTTTCATCTTCATTGCTTTCTTTGACATCTCTTTTCCTTCTACTTGATTTCTCAAACTTTAGGAATTTTCGAAAGTTCTTCACAAGTAGGGCTTGTTCATCACCACTTGATAATTCTTCATCAGAGTCATTGCATGTTGATTTTCTTGCTTGAGCTTTGAAAGCAATAGATTTTTCTTTTGGTGTTTCTTCTTCAAACTCTTGCAAATCAAGTTCATGGGTCATCAGCTTCCCCATCAGTGTTTCCAAGGACATAGTGGTGAGATCGTTTCCTTCAATAATTGCTGTGGCTTTTGGATTCCAGTTCTTGGTTAGAGCCCGCAGTACTTTTCTGATCTTCTCATGATTGCTGTAATTCTTGCTAAGAGATTGCAGAGGATTAGTTATATCAAGGAAACGAGTAAACCTCTGTGTAATTGACTCACCGGGTTTCATCTTAAAAGATTCATATTCCTGAGTCAGTCTGCTAAATTTGGATTCCTTCACTTGGGAAGTACCTTCATGAGTTACCTCAAGAAGTTTCCAAATTTTGTGAGACGTCTTACAGGTTGAAACTCTGTTAAACTCTATTTTATCAATTGCACCGAATAGTGCATTGATGGCACGAGCATCTAGACTAGCCTTAGCTTTCTCAGCTTCAGTGTATTTGTCATGAGGCTTGTCTATAAGCTGGCCTTCAACCACTGTGGGTGCTGGTTTCTTATAACCATCAATGACTATAGACCAAAGATCAAAGTCAAGAGATTTTAAGAAGAAAGTCATCCGTGTTTTCCAGTAGGTATAATTAGTACCATCAAAAAGTGGGGGTCTATTTGTGGATTGCCCTTCACCGTTGAATATTGATTTCACGGTTGCCTTGTATATACTCTCTGAGGTTTGTTATATAATAATATAACCTGCTCTGATACCAATTGTGGGACCGTTGAGCACCTCTAGAGGGGGGGTGAATAGAGTGTGTGTGTGCAGCGGAAAAAAATAATCACCAATTTAAAAATTTAACTATGGCAGAAAGTAAGAGACAGTAAATAAATTCAGCAAGAGATAGAAAGATCAAACTCAGTGACACAGCGATGTATACTGGTATCCCTCTGAAAGGACTAATCCAGTCTCGAGTACTCTTGCTCGATGTTAATCCACTATGGCACAAGCTAAATGAGAGCTTGCAGTCTCTTACAACACCGTGCTTGCTGACAAGCGCACGACCAGCTTCACAACACCGTGCTCGGTGATGAGCGCACGACCAGCTCCACAACAAGAATAGTTACTGAACTTGGAATGACCTCTTTACAACTCTTGAATACCAAAAACTCTAAATCAACACAGATATTATTGGCTTTTGGCTAAGAGATGTATAGGTATGATTTAAAAGTTGTAGATCATTTTGAAAATACTTGAATAGTAGAGAAGAGAAGATGAAGAATGAATGAGTGATTTGAAATGAAAATTTTTCTTTTATTTATAGGTGTTTTCTGAGACCGAACTCGGACAGAGTTCGGGCAGAGTTCTGATGCAAATATTTTGCATAGAGATGTTGCTCGCAGATTTGGAGGCAACTGACATTTGAATTCAAACTGACCAAACTCGAGCAGAGTTCGGACCGAACTCGGGCCGAACTCGGTTGTGAGTTCTGTCAACAAGATTTTCGAAATATTTTATCAAAACAGTTTGTAAGAAAGGATTTTTGGAATATTTTGTAAAAGATGTATAATTAAAAAATGGGTAGACATTTTAGAGATGTGGACTAGGATAACCCTAAGCCAGTATTATCAGATTGATTTTACAAAATAAATCCTAGACTCAATAAAATGTAAAAATACAGAATAAAATATAAAATGAGTCAACTTCATATTTGATGATGTCTATGCTTTGTTGATGCAGTACAACGCCCGTTGATATTGATTTCATATCTCCTGAAATGATTAGCAGTAGTTTGTATATTTTGTGTATTGACTTAAGTGCATGTTGATTATCGAAATCGGGTGTGGCCATGGAATGTACCAACATGTAGGACACTGACACTATCTTGGACACGGAGAGATGATGATGAGACATATATGACACGTTTCCCCGTACTCGAGTGATCATCTGCAGGGGCGGCCCTGGCCCAGGGCAGGCCGGGCGACGATCCACGGCCCCCTGACAAAAGAGGGCACCAACATGAAATTATCTACAATAGAACTAGTATGTATCATATGTCCTTTTTAATAAAAAGCATTGTGGTGTAGTGGTTGTAATGCTAGACTTATATGTAGGAGGTTCTTAGTTCAAATCTTGACTAAAATAAAATTTTGTTTTATTTATATATATTTTTACATTATGTATAGGGGCCCATTTTGGAAGTTTCGCCTTGGGTCCCCATTAGCTCAGGGCCGGCCCTGATCATCTGTACAACGGAGCATGTGTCGGCATAGTCATGTTAGTCATTTCATTGTACTACTTACTGGACTTCTGATTAGGGACTGAACGTGATGAGGAGTCGACTTGTTCTAGATTTATTGGGTAGGGAGGACAGTCACTAGACGTAAGGGCTACGAGTTGTGTTCACTTGACATTGCTGCATGACGGGTGCCCGGAGGGAGTGCCACTGCACGAGTACCCTAGTTCCCATGGACATCGCCATATGTCAAAAGTTGTCCTTATTGCATATACACATAGTTGCTAGAGCACCCCTGATCTTTATGCATTTTATTCCATAGTGGCTTGTATATTATGTATCTTGTTGCGTCCCTCTGAGGGCCTGGTTTTCTTCCAGGTTGGCTGAGTAGGTTGTAGAGTTCTTTGTTAGTTGTTGCTGAGCACCTATTTCATTGCAGGTATTTACTCTTCTGTAGTATATATATATTTCATTTCTATATTTCATATCTACTTAATTGTGTAGTATTTATAGACTATTTTATTTCTTTCGAGTCTATTCGGGAAAGTTTTATTATTAGGCTGCAGACAAGTATTCATATTTCTCTTTTCTTATGCTTCTGTTATATAGGTTGAGATATAGAGTTGATATAGTGATAGTTACACCATTTTAAACTGCGTATACGTATTCGAATCGAACTAGAGTCTGGTTCAATACGTAGCTAGCCTCGCCACGTATCTTGGTCCCACATACTTTGGGACTGGGGCGTAAAAAGTGGTTTACCCTTAGGATTAATGATAACAGATGACTTTTACAATCGACTACTTGTCGGATGGGCAAGTTCTTGAATTTTAAGCTTAATTGAATTCCTCTCAGGTTCTAGTGCGGTACACCATTTTGCATAGAGAAGTTTTATTTGTGGCATGGAAAAGAAATCGTTTTGACGGTCCACCATAGGCATGATCGACAACTGTCTCCAACGTTGATCAACGACCTCTATCGTAATATGTCTATATTGACGTCAATATTCGTTGATCTCGTGTGCACAAGGGAGGTCGATGGAACGTCGATGTGAACAACCACATATATAGAGATCAAAATCGACTGAATTCGACCGACCGATCTTCTCAAATAGTAATACCAATACGTGGTGGGACATTATATGGATTAAATCAGCCAAGAGGTATTCATTCTTATTTTCGTGCTTTATAATATTGAGGCTCATCTCAAATGAAGTCTTTATCTCGTTCACCGTCGAATTGGTCATTATATTTATTGCCTGCCAAACTGAAATAAAACCATCAATCGATGACCATAGATATCTTTTCAGTCTTGAGTGTGATCCTTCGGCACGGTTTGTAGTGGTCATACCATAATGGTTCACCATATTCGTCCATGCTAAGATGAAATCTTCTTTATGTTGATCAAGCCACGTATCTTTGATATAAGAAATGCATGTCGGGTTGCTCTTTTACCACTTCTCTTTATGTCTTTAATACTTGCCCGCAATACAAGGGTCAAATCGCTGTAGATTCTATGAAGCGGTCTATGTCAACTTTGTCATCCACTTTCTTAAATATTTTGATTTATATGCCAAGTGCATAATTGTCTACAAGCGTGAGAAAATACGATATCTATAGTATTTATCAAGACTTATTCTCAGCCGATCACAAAAATAGATGGCTCTCTGTGTCTAGTGTAAAGTGACTTCAATTTTCTCAACGAATATGTATAATCCTCCACTGTTTCATTCCTCAAGAAAGAAAAATCAACTGTAAATGTTTTACCCATAGACGTAAGGCTAATAATGTGGAAAAGAGGCATCTTGAATTTATTAATCTTGTACATGCAATCAACAACCAATACATCAGCGAAGGACTGGGCCAAATGTGTGTAATCAGGATGGTTCAAAAACATAGATGTGACTTCATTAGTCTGTTGATGTCTTCTATGGTATTCCACATAGTGATTATCGGCAAGTAACTTCAACACTTGCTGCATCACCATTTTTCCTTTCAGAGTATTTGTTCTCGATATCGATAGTGCATTGTAGATTGTCTTCGTAGTAGACTTGTTCTCATCATTCTTCTGACGCACCACGGAATAAATTTTTTAGGGGTAACTCCGAAATAAGACAATTCTTTAACTAACTTCTTCTCATCTTTGTTCAATCTTCCGGCATACGGATAACCAGTAAGTATATCCGCTTATGCATCCCATTCCTAACTTGAACTATCCACTTTCCCTCGTTTTTGCATACAAGCACTACCTTGAATGGACAACCACATTTTTTTGTCCTGATCGTCTTCTTTGGGACTTTTCTTTAGGGAAGTTCATATTTTTTATGATGAACCCTAAATGCACCACTGGAGAAGCATGAAAAATACTAAAAAGAGGCATATAAATTTTTGCACTTAAAATATACATGTTCTTAAGTTAAAGCTATCAGCCAAAGAACTTGGAGCTTCTCGAAGACACATGGTCAAAGATAAGCTAGAGAGACGCATGGTTCATTCAGACGCAAGACGTGTCTTTGTCTCTTGTATGAAAAGATGAACCTCGGGCGGTTTGTTGTGTAAAGACTATGATGAAGATGTCAGTGATTTTGTCACCTTCATCATTACACTTTATCAGCTGTGAAGGAAGTGGTTGTATGCGTCTACTTCCAAAATAGTATTTGCAGTATGCAGTTGAAAGAAACTATGCGTTCAAAATGTTGATTGACGTATAGTTATTCGAAGAAAAGATATTACTTGCAGTGAGCAACCAGGTGCTATGCATCTAAAATTATTTGACGCGTAGTTGATCCACAGTAAATAGATCATGTGCTGACATGGCAATGCTTCATGCAGCATGTCTCAAAATACGTGGCGAGCTATACGTGATTCTCAAGCACGTTCACTCCCTACTAACCCCGAAGGATCATGCGCCTATCCAGTTTCATGCGTCTCAGAGGCAGAAGACAGTATATTTTCTGCACATACGTTATAACGCCCTAGTCCTAAAATACGTAGGACTAGGAACATAGACATGCCAGCTGTATTCATACGAAGTACACTCTAATATATGGAAACATTGTACGAATACATAAGCTGTAAAATGCAGTAGAACCATAACTAATCTCATCTACACGAAATAAATGAATAGAAGATCTCATATAATCAACTATGAAATTGTCATTTGGTACATGTAGTTGGGCGGAGACAAATCCACTACCAACTATGAAAAGAAATACATGATAAGCAATAGAAAGATTTTGGCGAGCGAAGCGAAGACGATCCAAGTGTAATCATCCTCGAAGAAATAGGGAAGATCACGGCTAGAGCTAGAACACCTGTGAAAGACAATAGCACACACCTGGAGAGATAACCAGGTCCCCAGAGGGATGTAACAAGACACATAATATTATGCCATATAAACTGAATAAATATTACTCAAGTAAATAAGTAAATCGAATTATAACATGGTCCAATACGCACCTACTGAATGAGCGTACCATCCCCCCAACCAAACAAGGACAGGAGATGGTAAACTAATTCACGATAACGTATCTTCCCATGCTATGAATCCAATATGGTATTCGGACCCCAACAAGGTTCAATACCTTCTCATCGAAGTAGTAAGTCACACCTACAACCAAACAAGGACAAGATGTGACGAACTAATCCGCGACAAGTTATTGTTCCAAGCCACGGTCAGATACAAGTACCCAAACCAAAAGTACTCGTACCTAACGGATAAGGTAGCCTACCGTTCTAAGTAAAATGTAGTTAAGAACAATCCTTCCTACGAATGGGCCCTGGCTAAATAGGATCGGCGTAGTCCTCCTTGGGCACCAGAGGCCCCATCAGTAAGAGCATGACGTTCCGCAGAATCGCCAGTGGCCGTCAGTAATCATGGGTAATTTGACCCGCGTCTTCGGCGGAGCTCACGGGTTACAAAAGGGAAAGTTCATCAAAGCCCATACGCTAAGGAATTGTCCTCCCCGCCCAATGCCTACCGTGTTGCATCCACAACACAAACCACTATAACCGCTAAGTCAAACTAGCATGCAACCTCTATTAGCGGTTATTCCTATCGCACGGCTTATACGTACTGGTGGCCAGCCAATCACGCACTTCCGTGTCCTACATACGACATACAACTTCGTGTTACCACGTGTCAAGGCCAATGAATGCAACACACAAAGTTGGTCCTTTAAATCTAGGTTTAATGTATGAAAATAATACATAGCAGGAAATATAAATGAACCGTAAGTTCGAACAGTTATGCCATGTATCATAGTTTATTTTGCGTAAAGAAAATAAATAATGCATGAAATATGAGCTAAAAAAATAAACAGCAAATGGCAAGGTGTCTTGCCTGGTAGGATGCCTAGTGTGCTGCAAAAATCACGGTGACACGAACTGCGACTTCGGTGTAACAACTATACAAGGGGACCTCTGTTGACGGCACGGATAGTTCCATTGGGTCCAGAAGGGTCAATTTAGTTAGGGTGGACATAAGGTTGGCTTGAAATGGGCGAGGGAATAGGAAGATTGGTTACGGACAGGAGAAAGATAAAAATAAAAGAAATAATGGATAAATATTATATATACGAATTTTAGAAAATATTTATAATATGCGAAAGCTAGATTTTATATGAGTCAAAATATTCTTAGAAAAAAATACTTAAAATATTAAAAATCCTTCGACGCTAAATTACTCTAGTTTTAAAATATGATTCTATGTAAAAAACTACACTCCATAAAAGAAAACTTTTTAAAGTAAATATTTAAAAATAGTAATAAATTATTTAGGCCCAAAAACTATATCTTTATAAAATATATTTTGAAAAAAAATGGCTTAATATATTTAGAATCAAATCCAAATTTGAAATTTATATGTACGCAAAACACCACAAAATATTTTTGCTATAAATTAAATCCTTGAATTTATTTGGTATACCTATTATTAAAACTAAGTAATGATACTCATTACTAATAACACTATAATATAAAGTAGGTATACAAATACAATTTTTGAAAACAGTATACCATGTAATAATAATAAATATAATGATAACTGTTGTACTAATAATAATAATAATAATAATAATAATAATAATAATAATAATAATAATAATAGTGCTAATGATCCTAATAATAATATGTAACTATATCACTAACACAAAAGTAAAAAAAACAAAACCAAATAGCTAAAAAAAATAAAAAAATAAAAACAATGAACCCAGCAGCAGTGACTACTGTTGTTCCCGAAGAAAAGGGGAGAGAAAGAATCCAAGAGGGAGAGAGAGAGAGGGAGTGAAGCGAGGGGGAGAGAGAGCGTTTGTGAGCTCGGCGGCCGCGTGCGGCGACCCCGTGTGGACTTCGGTCGGCTGAGCGGCTAGGGTGCGGAGGCGAGCGGCGCGAGGAGAAGGGGGCTCCGGCGGGATGGTGGTGGGCGGACGGCTGTGCGGCGATGGGAGGCGCTGGGAGGCTCAGGGCGGTCGGAAGAAGGTTCGGCCGGGGCTCGTTCGGTGGCCGGCACCGCAGCCATGGGCGCGCGGTCGGCGGAGCTAGGGCAGTCGGAAGAGGGTCTCGTGCGGCGCACAGTAGATGGCCGGCGGCGTGACTGGTGAGGGGCGGTCGAGGCTGGGTCTCGCGGGGCGGAGGAAGGCGGCTCACGCTGGAGGCTAAGCTTCGGTCGACGGGAGCGACGGAGGAACGGTTGGAGCAGGCGGCCAGAGGTAAGGGGTGTGAGTTAGGGTTTTTATTTTAGGGTTTTATTTCTATGGTGTTTGGTGGTGAACTTGGGTGGCGGCCGGCCGGCTTTGGCCGGGATGGCGGTGGTGACGATGGCAGTGGTTGAGTTTTGGCCGGGTGGCGCGTTGGTGGCAGTGGTCTGGGGGTTGGTCGAAGTGGGGGGCTTGGTGGAGACTGGTTGTGGTTGTGGTGGTTGGCCGGAGTGGCCGGGACAAGTGAAGACGGCGGCAGTGGTCGTTGATGGCAGGAGACGTCGAGGCTGGGTCGGGCGCCGGGGAGTGATGGTGTTGGTGATAATGACGGTGGCGGGGTTGGGTTAGGTTAGGGGTTTGGAATTGATTGTATCGGGTCTTGTCCTGCGCGACACATAATAGGGTTGTAGGGGATGGGTGTCCGGTGTGTCGGACACGGAAGAGATTGTATATGTAAAAGAAAAAAATAGTGGAAGTAACTAGGTTGATACGGACACGATGCACGCACTTTGAGGATGGTGGAAATTTGTGGAAGAATAATGAAAAGTTGGAGGAGTACCTGTCTATTTATAGGATGTGGGAATTCTCAATTGGATAAGAGTTAGGAGTAGTTTAAAACCCAAAATAGATAATTCTATACTTAATTTAAAATCAAATTCAATCTAAATATAATCCAATTTAAATCAAAATCTATTTCCAAATACAAATCAAATTAAATCTAATTTAATTCCCTTAGTTTAAAATCAAATCAATAAATCAAATTTCAATTATTTAACTATTTAAATATATACATAAATTTAAATCTCCACAATAATTTCGAAATATATTTTCCAAAAATACTATAAATAATAATTTTAAAAATTATATTATTATTTGTCAAAATAAACTAATAATTAATTACGAAATATGTATGCACAAATAATATTACAAATATACACTTTTCTATCATACCATTTTATTAGAATATATTTTATTAATATAACTGTCAAAAAAAGTTTTTCAAAAATAAAATATAAATTTAGAATTTTGATAGAAGCAATAAAATTAGAAAAAAATGTTTTTCCAAAAATGTGTATGCTCGCACATATTTGCACTCGTCGAGAAATCACGAAAAATAGAATTTCGTGCACGACGTACAATACGGCTAAGCGAAGTACAATACAAAATAAAAAAAATTAATCAATACCAAATTTAATAATAAAAATAAATATAGTAGAAATTTAGGGGTTTTATATCCTACCCAACTTAAAAGAATTTCGTCCTCGAAATTAAGAATTCGCAGGGGAGAATGAGAAGACACAAGGGGGGTATCGATGGAGAACAATCAATAACAAAATCATGCCGTAAAAAATCGCAATCTAGATCATAGAAAAAAAATAATATGGTATGGTCACGGGTAATGAATGAGGGTCGCGATTAAAAATAGATTCTCTTAAATTAAGAGATTAGGGGGGTCTTGAGAATGAGGACGAGGAGCTTAGGACGAAGAGATTGCAACATCGAGTGATAATGGTCATAGGTGATAGGATAGCTAGAGGAAGTCCTAGTATAACGCTTTCGTCCTCCTAAAATAAGTGAAGGCGAAACCAATATAGAGTTTGAAGGAGGCGTTATCGAATACGAATACGTGATTCAAAGACGATCGAATAATTTCAAAAGAATTGTCAAGGCAGTCGTGGATGGGATTGTAAGGGCCAAGTTAAATTATTCCCCATCCACGTAGAGTAATCGACAAAGGTGAACCAAAGTGCACTTGGTTGATCAGACCATTATGTACCGGTTCTGATTAGACAATAGGCTAGTGAGCGCTCAATAGCATATGTCATGAACAAACTCGATAAGGAATAAGCTTGCAAAAACTAGGCTACATCAGCATCATTAGTCAAAACGGTAAATTATAGGTACGAGAGATTAAGATTTAAAGAAGGTAGAATGATTCTAAGTCATACAGTCGTCCTATAGTCTTCTTGTCCAAGTCCTTGGTTGGCTAGACGAGTTAGGTCCTCTAGATTCTAGGATCTAAATAAGCTTGCTAATATAGGTCACTAGGTCAAAGGGGTTGCTAGTTCATAAGGTATTCTACCCAACTTAAAGAATTAAACTAATGGTGTTTTGGGACAACTAACTAGTAGGGTCAATCTCTAGCAAGCACGAAGGGAAGATAAGAATAGGGATGGAAGGAAGCAAGCAAGATGCAATTGATGAGTCAAACGGTTAGATAAAATCAAGGAAAGAGGTCAAGTATGTAGATGAGATCCTAAACTTCTAATCCTATTCGCAGGCTTGCTTGGTACGGTAAAGTAACCAAATAATTTATCTTGACCTGCATGGGCCACCACAAAAACATGTAACGCCCCAGTCCCAAAATACGTAGGACTAGGAACTTAGACATACCAGCTGTATTCATACGATGTACACTCCAATATATGGAAACATCGTACGAATACATAAGCTGTAAAATACAGTAGAACCATAACTAATCTCATCCACACGAAATAAATGAATAGAAGATCTCATATAATCAACTATGAAATTGTCATTTGGTACATGTAGTTGGGCGGAGACAAATCCACTACCAACTATGAAAAAAAATACATGATAAGCAAAAGAAAGATTTTGACGAGCGAAGCGAAGACGATCCAAGTGCAATCATCCTCGAAGAAATAGCGAAGATCACGGCTAGAGCTAGAACACCTGCGAAAGAAAATAGCACACACCTGGAGAGATAACCAGGTCCTCAGAGGGACGTAACAAGACACATAATATCATGCCATATAAACTGAATAAATATTGCTCAAGTAAATAAGTAAATCGAATTATAACATGGTCTAATACGCACCTACTGAACGAGCGTACCATCCCCCCAACCAAACAAGGACAGGAGATGGTAAACTAATTCACGGTAACGTATCTTCCCATGCTATGAATCCAATATGGTATCCGAACCCCAACAAGGTTCAATACCTTCTCATCAAGTAGTAAGTCACACCTACAACCAAACAAGGACAATATGTGACGAACTAATCTGCGACAAGTTATTGTTTCAAGCCACAGTTAGATACAAGTACCCAAACCAAAAGTACTCGTACCTAACGGATAAGGTAGCCTACCGTCCTAAGTGAAATGTAGTTAAGAACAATCCTTCCTACGCATGGGCCCTGGCTAAATAGGATCGGCGTAGTCCCCCTTGGGTACCAGAGGCCCCATCAGTAAGAGCATGACGTTCCGCAGAATCGCCAGTGGCCGTCAGTAATCATGGGTAATCTAACCCGCGTCTCCGGCGGAGCTCACGGGTTACAAAAGGAAAAGTTCATCGAAGCCCA
Source organism: Iris pallida (assembly GCA_029216955.1). Lineage (NCBI taxonomy): Eukaryota > Viridiplantae > Streptophyta > Magnoliopsida > Asparagales > Iridaceae > Iris > Iris pallida. The sequence goes on from JANAVB010031617.1 coordinate 22,376,708, forward strand.
TAGGCTAAGGAATTGTTCTTCCCGCCCAATTCCTACTGTATTGTATCCACAACACAAACCACTATAACCGCTAAGTCAAACTAGCATGCAACCTCTATTAGCAGTTATTCCTATCGCACGGCTTGTACGTACTGGTGGCCAGCCAATCACACACTTCCGTGTCCTACATGCGACACACAACTTTGTGTTACCACGTGTCAAGGCCAATGAATGCAACACACAAAGGTGGTCCCTTAAATCTAGGTTTAATGTGTAAAAATAATACATAGCAGGAAACATAAATGAACCGTAAGTTCTAACAGTTATGCCATGTATCACAGTTTATTTTGCATAAAGAAAATAAATAATGTATAAAATATGAGCTAAAATAAATAAATAGCAAATGGCAAGGTATCTTGCCTGATAGGATGCCTGGTGTGCTACAAAAATCATGGAGGCACGAACTGCGACTTCGATGTAACAACTATACAAGGGGACCTCTGTTGATGGCACGGATAGTTCCATTGGGTCCAGAAGGGTCAATTTAGTTAGGGTGGACATAAGGTTGGCTTGAAATGGGCGAGGGAATAGGAAGATTGGTTACGAACAGGAGAAAGATAAAAATAAAAGAAATAATGGATAAATATTATATATACGAATTTTAGAAAATATTTATAATATGAGAAAGCTAGATTTTATATGAGTCAAAATATTCTTAGAAAAAAATACTTAAAATATTAAAAATCCTTCGACGCTAAATTACTCTATTTTTAAAATATGACTCTATGTAAAAACTACACTCCATAAATGAAAACTTTTTAAAGTAAATATTTAAAAATAGTAATAAATTATTTAGGCCCAAAAACTATATCTTTATAAAATATATTTTGAAAAAAATGGCTTAATATATTTAGAATCAAATCCAAATTTGAAATTTTTATGTACGCAAAACACCATAAAATATTTTTGCTATAAATTAAATCCTTGAATTTATTTGGTATACCTATTATTAAAACTAAGTAATGATACTCATTACTAATAACACTATAATATAAAGTAGGTATACAAATACAATTTTTGAAAACAGTATACCATGTAATAATAATAAATATAATGATAACTGCTGTACTACTACTACTAATAATAATAATAATAATAATAATAATAATAATAATAATAATAATAGTGATAATGATCCTAATAATAATATGTAACTATATCACTAACACAAAAGTAAAAAAACAAAAGAAAATAGCTAAAAAAATAAAAACAAATAACCCAGCAGCAGTGACTACTGTTGTTCCCGAAGAAAAGGGGTGAGAAAGAATCCAAGAGGGGGAGAGAGAGAGAGAGAGAGTGAAGCGAGGGGAAGAGAGAGCGTTTGTGAGCTCGACGGCTGCGTGTGGCGACCCCGTGTGGACTTCGGTCGGCTGAGCGGCTTGGGTGCGGAGGCGAGCGGCGCGAGGGGAAGGGGGCTCCGGCGGGATGGTGGTGGGCGGACGGCTGTGCGGCGATGGAAGGCGTTGGGAGGCTCAGGGCGGTCGGAAGAAGGTTCGGCCGGGGCTCGTTCGGTAGCCGGCACCGCAGCCATGGGCGCGCGGTCGGCGGAGCTAGGGCAGTCGGAAGAGGGTCTCGCGCGGCGCACAGTAGATGGTCGGCGGCGTGACTGGTGAGGGGCGGTCGAGGCTGGGTCTCGCGGGACGAAGGAAGGCGGTTCACGCTGGAGGCTGAGCTCCGGTCGATGGGAGCGACGGAGGAACGGTTGGAGCAGGCGGCCAGAGGTAAGGGGTGTGAGTTAGGGTTTTTATTTTAGGGTTTTATTTCTATGGTGTTTGGTGGTGAACTTGGGTGGCGACCGGCCGGCTTTGGCCGGGATGGCGGTGGTGATGATGGCAGTGGTTGGGTTTTTGCCGGGTGGCACATTGGTGGCAGTGGTCCGGGGGTTGGTCGATGTGGGGGGCTTGGTGGAGACTGGCTGTGGTTGTGGTGGTTGGCCGGAGTGGCCCGGACAAGTGAAGATGGCGACGGTGGTCGTTGATGGCAGGAGACGTCGAGGCTGGGCTGGGCGCCGAGGAGTGATGGTGTTGGTGATAATGACGATGGCAGGGTTGGGTTAGGTTAGGGGTTTAGAATTGATTGTATCGGGTCGTGTCCTGCGCGACACATAATAGGGTTGTGGGGGATGGGTGTTCGGTGTGTCGGACACGGAAGAGATTGTATATGTAAAAGAAAAAAATAGTGGAAGTAACTAGGTTGACACGGACACGATGCACGCACTTTGAGGATGGTGGAAATTTATGGAAGAATAATGAAAAGTTAGAGGAGTACCTGCCTATTTATAGGATGTAGAAATTTCCAATTGGATAAGTGTTAGGAGTAGTTTAAAACCCAAAATAGATAATTCTCTACTTAATTTAAAATCAAATCCGATCTAAATATAATCCAATTTAAATCAAAATCCAATTCCAAATACAAATCTAATTTAATTCCCTTAGTTTAAAATCAAATCAATAAATCAAATTTAAATTATTTAACTATTTAAATAAATACATAAATTTAAATCTCCACAATAATTTCGAAATATATTTTCCAAAAATACAATAAATAATAATTTTGAAAATTACATTATTATTTGTCAAAATAAACTAATAATTAATTACAAAATATGTATGCACAAATAATATTACAAATATACACTTTTCTATCATACCATTTTATTAGAATATATTTTATTAATATAACTGTCAAAACAAGTTTTTCAAAAATAAAATATAAATTTAGAATTTTGATAGAAGCAATAAAAATAGAAAAAAAATGTTTTTTCAAAAATGTGTATGCTCGCACATATTTGTACTCGTCGAGCAATCACGAAAAAGAGAATTTTATGCGCGACGTACAATTCGGCTACGCGAAGTACAATACAAAATAAAAAAAATTAATCAGTACCAAATTTAATAATAAAAATATAGTAGAAATTTAGGGGTTTTACATACGTACATGGCTATTCCAGTGAAGAAAAGCTATAAATAGAGAACAGTTTCTTCCTCACGCTACGCAGACAGGGAAAGATTGCGTATATTGCTTCTTTGCTAAGAACTTTCTAAAACAGAGAGCTTTCATTGATAAATTTTCCCTTGCTACCGAGTGTTCATCAACCACCAAGCTTCATCAACTGTTACATCAGATTGTCAACGGAGTAAAGAAATCGAAGTAGACTTAATCTCTATTGCCCCAATCCCCAGATTCTATTATACTCTACAATAATATAAAAGATTCTACGTTTTCGGACACTTTTTGTTTAGAAACAAAAATGGCGACTCTGATGGGGACGACTTTCTTCATCGACAAGAAAGTGGTGGCACAATCTGATGTGACCAAGCTTGGTTCAGTTGAGAAGATGTTGGTTGTGCAATTTGACCAATAAGCATACGAAGCGATGTTGTCAGGCAGGGACTCTACTCCGGCCGCCAAAAGACAGAAAGCCAAGCATGTTTATAAGGCTTGGGTCCTAAAGTCTCTCTCCGCTCTTCCTAATGACGTCGATGGAAAAGGGAAAACTCTAGCCACTGTCGGCTAAAACAACAGTTCAGAGGCGCATGGTCCAGTACCACCCACAATGTTATCTAAAGACGTTTCTGCTGTTGAGACTGCTGTTGAGACTGCTGTTGAGACGTATGATATACATTATGTGTCTAGAAGAAGCTCAACCAATGAGTCATCAACTAAGCCCTGTTCTTCTCACAAGAAGAAGAATACCAATTTGGCACATGCTAATCATGCGTCTAAGAAGAAAGTTGTCAGTTATATTCGAACCAATTGCTCCAGCTTAGGCAAAAATGTAGCACCCAGTTTTCCAAATGAGGGTAATTTTGAAATTTCATGTTTATAATTATTTTAATAATGATATTTAATTCATGATATGATTTTTGGTGATTTTAAATCATTTTAAAATTATTTAAATCAATGACTTGTGGTTTTAACGTTTTACTAGTGAAACCCTAGAGACTGTTTGACCTAGAGCCTAACCATGTGATTATGATATTTTAATATCATTTTTGGCCTAAGGATATTTTTGCATTTGACCTCTTTGAATTATTTTGATATTATTTTATTATTTATGATATTGTTTTGGGATTATTTGAGTCGGGTTCGAATTTTATCTCAATCTAACTTGTAACGGGGACCCGGGGATAGTTTGACTCTAGTGGGACCCACACACTAGTTAGGCATGGCCCACATGATATTAATTTTAGTCCACATGATAGAAATATTTTAGTTAGAGGTTAGACTAATTATTATGGATAAGGTTAGTGTGATTAGAGACTTTAGAATGACTAATTTAGCCCCAACCAATTAGCCCTTTCCTAATACTCATATAATAGGTTAGTGAAGGCATTTTGGACCTCACCATAATAGGACAAATAGCCCCATATGGCCAGCCACTTTGGGAGAGGATAGGCTCAAGTTCATTTCATTATTCTTATCCACACTCTCTCTCTCTCTTGTTCTTCCCCAAATTCCTAGAGAGCAATCCCTAGCAATTTTTCCACCAAATCCTTCCATTTCACCACCAAATCTTCTTCTTTCCTTCTCCATTCTAGCCAAGGAGAAAGCTACCCAAGTTTGGAAGGATTCGGAGCTCGTTCGTGTCCTTTTGGAATCTCTACGTGTCGGTGTCGCTCCGGGAAGGTTTTTCTTCGATTCGATCTACTGGGAGGTATAAATCCCTTCTCCTTTTCATTTTCTCATGCATATAGGTCTATTTTGAACCCATAGGAATGACCCCCATGGTTGTATCTCCATTTGTGTCCATTTCGTGTCCATTTGGAGGTCATAGGAGTGTCCTTTGTGTTGTGGTTGTGTCCATGTGGTAAAATCCCAAATTTGGACACACTATGTGTTGTTGTTATGTATGAATGAATTATTACATGTTTAATCTCATATTTTTGTATTGGAGATGTGTTTTATAGTGTCTCATATACATATATTAGTGTAGAGAGTGAGTTCTTGATATATTATGTTATATACTTGTGTTCTTTTGTCTCAAACTACCTAAATCCGTCATAATTTTTATCCACGTTTTTAATTTCAGCTCTAATTTAGAAATGTCATAACTTCTAGCTCAAAGCTCGGTTTAATCTTCCATTTTTTTTAAAAGAAGCGTATTGAAGTTAGCTTTCCAAAAACATGTATTAATAGGCCTAATTCTTTCTATAAATTTCTGGAAAATTATTTGAGTGTCAACTGTACGAAAGACAAACGCGTTCTCGGTGTTTTTGCGATTCTGGGAGTTTCCGAAAACGAAAACACGATCCGTTTGAAGTTTCGGAAAGCTAACACATAGATCTATAACATACTTTAATCCTAAATTTTAATTCATGCTGAGATGGTACAGTATTGATTATTAGTAGGAGTTACTATTCGGCATATGCATTTTGTGCACCCTTGTGTGTAATATAATGTTCTATTTGATTTTAACCCATGTTAATGTATATACATTATGTAATTAAATAGAGAATGCAAGCATGAGTAAATGGTTAAATAAATGATGTATGAGGTGTAAGTATCCTATCTAATGTAAGCATGTATAAGTATGGCTTATAATGAATATGTAGGTTCCATAGTATGTAATGTATGGTGCATATAGTAGTACAAGAGAATAAATGAATGATGAATGAATGCAAGCATGAATATAATGTAATAATAGATGTAATGTATGCAATATACAAGTTAATGAGATGTAATATTCTATGTTAACACAAATCCTATATTACCTCATGTACTCCCTTACACTATGTTGACACTATCACACTTGACACTTTGTTTACTTACACTTTGACACTCTTTGATATGTATACACTATGTATGCCCATTTAACCCTCACTTGCCCCTTTGCCATGTTCACATACACACACATAGCCTCTAAAATAAGTATTTATGAATATAGTTAACTTAGCTATGTATGTATATTATATATATGTTAGCATATTGTGTTGTAATATATAAGTTTATATAACCATTTGAAATGCCATGATTATAGACCTAATATTGAATACCAATATATGCATGTGTATATATGTGTAGACATATATAGCTTAAAGTAATAGATTACCTAGTGTATATCCAATGTGAATTCTTGCCTATTTGAGTATTGAATAATTACATGCTATATAGAGTTGGGTGTATGTTAGCTTGTATAGCCTTGTATTGATGTGTGCTTGCTAGGATAGTCTTGGTTAGGCCTAGTAAGACTTGCTGGGTTAGGACATGACCTAGTTTGACCTAGTTTGACTAGTACAGTTGACCAGAGTTGACCAAGGGTTGACTTTGGCCTAGTTTGACCTAGATTCATGTAGAATGCATTGTAGTGCTTTATATTACCCTTCTGGACATGTTGTGACTTGTGTTGTTCTAATTAGGAGCCAGACACCTCTCCTCGGATAGTATCTTTACCTTGGACATTCAGATATCAGGCGAGTACATTCTCTGATCTTTTCATACTTACCTGGATTATTTTCTTGCTCTAGATTACTCTACTTGATGCTGACACGTATCTTCACGGATTAGTACTATATGGATCCTTTCCTGAGATGTTATCCCTCTACGGGTGCATCGGGTATTTCATGTTCATATACTTTATCATGTGCATCAGGTACTCCTTGTACTCGTACTAGTTCATGTTTTTACATGTTCTCATGTGCTTCATGTGCTTTCATGTGCTTTTATGTACTTTCATGTGCTTATCATGTGCCTCATGTACTACTCATTATATGAGTTCACGTATCTTAGCTGTATTCATGTGCTTATAACATAACTTGAACGGATCCTTGTGTATTGATTGGGACGGGGTGAGTAGAATTGGTTATGTGATCACTATCCCCAGTAGCTGTATTCATGTGCCTTCTTATTTGTATTCATGTGTCCCTAAGCCGTTTACATAACCATTGTGCTCTAAATCACGTAGCCACTTACAGTCTCTACTATCATGTATTTACTTTCAGTTATAAAATATCTCATGTTTACTCGTACTTCCTATTCAGCACTTCCTGTATTTTACTCTATTGCATGATTTATACTCCTAACCTGCTATGAACTATTTTAGAGATATGTGCTCGTTCCCGTCCTGACTGGACCTGTTGATAAATTTTACAGATAGCTTGGAGGTTGCCTGCTAGCCTAGAGGAGACACATTAGAGGTTGTTTAGGTGGTTATTTTAATTGTCTGGAGTTGTATTTACTTTATTGATTACTGTTCTGAGTTTGAAGATTTGAGATGTATTTCTGGATTTGTGTATCTTAGACACTTAGATTTCTCTCTGTTGTACCTCTTTTGGATTTCATGTTTTATCTATCCTTATCATGCTCTACCTTAGATGTGGTTGAGTCTGTATCTGCTATGTTACCCCCATTCGGGGAGTATAACTGTTTAGCCTTATACTGTTAGATGCATGAGACCTAGGACAGCGTTCTACCGCCGACACTGCGACGTAGGCTGGACGTACCCACTTTTCGTGCCCTTATTCTAGGGTGCGGGTCGTGACACATTTTTAGTGGTGGCCCATGCAGGTCGAGATTCGCATTAGTGCGATTTCGTAGTAGCGCAACGACTTAGTTGTACTACTACGAGCCTGCTATAGGATATATAAATTAAGATGTTAGGATGAGAGGATACTCAATCACTGTTAGGATTCCTTGAAAGATTTCTGGGATGACCCTTGAGAATCTCATTTTGAATTCCGATTTAAACTCATTTTTCTTGTTTTGATTCACCTTTTTCCTTGATTTGAATTTGATTTTGTGGATTCATTGTGGAACTTTGAATCCTGGTATTAGTTGATAATTTTGATAAAATTTTGTAGTTGTTGATTTAATTTTGTATTTAGATTAATATTTTCAAATCCAAGGTACTCAATCACACTTAGGATTCTTTGAGAGATTTCTGGGACGACCCCTGAGAAACTTATTTTGAACTTCAATTAGAATTCATTTTCCTCTTGTTTGGATTCACCCTCATTCCTTGCTATTCAATTTAAGCTTGATAGGTTCCTCTCGTTTGAACCGATGAGAAGGAACATATCTTCATTATTCTTTCTCGCCATTATTTCCTTGCATTCTTATTTACCTCTTATCTTAAACTCTGTCTCATTACATTAATTACCCATATCTTGTCGTCCCTACTAGATGTACTTCGAAACCCTTGCATCTTTGTATCTTTTACATGGGGAAGGCTAAGGAAGTGACGCAAATTATGTAGCTCAGAGAAGACGTAACTGGTTATTTTATGATGATCTAAAGGAAATCAAATGTGGAGTGTTCCATATGGAAACTTGAGATAGAAATGTGGTAAAGGTCTCGAATAGAATAAAGAGATGTATAGTGCCAATCTGGAAACAAGTACATTTAGAGAAATTTTGGGGTTATGAGATAGTTTATAGGTGTATTCAAAACTAATGAGGATATCAGAGGTCAACCTAGTTTTGAGAACTTAGAAAATCTTGGTTATTGATTCTGGGGAAAACTTTTACTCTGAGGCTATGTAGAAGGTTAGTAATGGAAAAGAGAAGTTAATTGTGTTTAATAAGGATATTAAACAGGATGTTGCGAGGAAATGACTAGGGATAGAGAGAACACAAAGTTATGGAAGTTTAGAGATTGTTGTGAAATATTTTTAGGAGAATAATATTCAAGGGTGTATGTCGAAGAAAATACGGAAGTTGATTTTATGATGGAAGATAAGTTTTGTAAGGCCTAGAGATTTAAATTAAATAATACGAGGAGAACAATTTGAACAAGTTCAAGGAATTCGTAAACGAGATTTAGAGGTTTTGGGTCAAATTTAAGACAAGGTGAAAGAACTTGGAAATTTAAATAAATGGTTAATGTTGATTCCTAAATGTGAGGGCTGTGCTTCAAGAGTGATGTTTGGAAATTGGGAATTGCCTACGGTAGTCATGGTAAGGGTTTAAGTAAAGGTTAAATTTTTATATGGAGACTGGTGAGGTAAAGATATGATTGGCAAGTTATGACCAGATGAACTTAAGAGTATCAGAAGCAGATGACTAACTCGATCTTCATTATTTTTGTGCATTAGTTACCACCTCTTGAACTCCCACTTTCTAATTGAGATCCTTTGACGTTCCTTATCATGACTTTGATATTCGGAATGTAATACTAGCTGTTACCCTCCAACAAATCTAATATGCAAGACCTAGACGAGCTCACCTTCGTGTAGGTATATCATGTCCCACTAAAACCCGTCTTCTTGTACTCTATTTTCTTGATATGATTTTCTGGTCAACTGACTAAACTATAACCTCTACCATTATACTAAATTTCTTCTTCTTTCAATTAGAAATCCAGCCTTGACTCAATTCTTTCGACCCGACATGTGATGGTGTTCTGCTTGTTTCCTTAGATGCTTAACCTTGTACCTTATCTGATTACTTGACCCGTTGGTTAAGAAACTTGGACTATATAATTCCTTTCATCATTACCACCCTTATATCTTGTGCTGCTAAATTAGCCTTAGTTTTGCAAGCTTATCTATTTTCGAGCTTGGTCATGACATATTTTATTGGATGGCCACCCACTAACATATTGTCTAATCAGAACCGGTACATGATGGTCTGATCAACCTATTGCACTTTGGTTCACTTTTTCATGTATTAATCTACGATAATGGAGACATATTTAAACTTGACCCTAGAGTCTCATTCGCGACAGCCTTGACAATTCTCCTTGAAATCTTTTCATCGCCTATGAACCTCGTATTCGTACTCAGTCGAATTAAATTTCATCATGACCTGAACCTCCATCATTGGATGCTCGTGCTCATACTTTGATTTCATTGATTTCCTTCTTGCCCAAATCTCGTTTTATCCCAAAATTGATCAACTTAGATCGTGTCAAGACAAAAATCTATTTGTGATTTGTTGTGCCTAAATTTTCAATTTTTGCCATTTTATGGAATAGTAACCTTTTAATAATTTCTTAGTTGCTTGTTAATGACCAATTTTTAAATAGGATGGTAGATAGCCCTACAACCTTGATGATTGTTGTTCCCTTACCTTTCCAATTAGGACACCCTAGATTGTTTGTGTGTTGATACCATAGTATTGTTTTGACCAAGAATGATTAGTGTACCTAGGTGAGACTTCCAACTGCTACGGTAAGCCCTGACCCTGTATACTATTCCTTCAAATTGCATGATTTAGATAAAAAAAATTAGACCTTGATTGTTGGGAAATAGGGACGTCACCCCATTAGTATCAGTTGTAGATATATATAGGTTAGTCCTTGATGTGGGGATGTGTGTCTATAAACATGTAGCTTATGAGATTTATGAGAGATTATAGTATCAGCCTTGATAGGATGTACTAGTCTTTTGGTGAGTATAAATGTGTTATGAGAGATAGGGGCCTATATGTCTTAGTAATGCATCGTTCCTATGGTAATAGAATGTATTAATAGATGGTTAATAGGAAGATAATAGTTTGAGCATACCTATATCCTATGATCAGATCCTTTTCATCCTTAGTTAAGACCACTTTAAAATAGGTCCAGTCCCTTGGATATAGGTTCCAGTCCATATTTTATTGAAGTTCCATTACCGCCGTACAGCAGAGCAGTGTTGGAGGTATTCCTAGATTGACACTATTTAGATGTCCGTTTATTATTCCAGTGTTAGGAAGTGTTACCTTAGATATTGGGTAGGTTAGAGGCTCTAGAAGGAGTACTATCGATCTTAAATTTCGAGGACGAAATTTTTCTAAGGTGGGTAGAGTTGTAGCATCCAGTTTTTCAAATGAGGATAATTTCAAAATTTCTTGTTTATAATTATTTTAATAATGATATTTAATTCATGATATGATTTTTGGTGATTTTAAATCATTTTAAAATTATTTAAATCAATGACTTGTGGTTTTGACGTTTTGCTAGTGAAACCCTAGAGACTGTTTGACCTAGAGCCTAACCATGTGATTATGATATTTTAATATCATTTTTGGCCTAAGAATATTTTTGCATTTGACCTCTTTGAATTATTTTGATATTATTTTATTATTTATGATATTGTTTTGGGATTATTTGAGTCGGGTTCGAATTTCATCTCAATCTGACTTGTAACGGGGACCCGGGGGTAGTTTGACTCTAGTGGGACCCACACACTAGTTAGGCATGGTTCACATGATATTAATTTTAGTCCACATGATAGAAATATTTTAGTTAGAGGTTAGACTAATTATTATGGATAAGGTTAGTGTGATTAGAGACTTTAGAATGACTAATTTAGCCCCAACCAATTAGCCCTTTCCTAATACTCATAGAATAGGTTAGTGGGGGCATTTTGGACCTCACCATAATAGGACAAATAGTCCCATATGGCCAGCCACTTTGGGAGAGGATAGGCTCAAGTTCATTTCATTATTCTCATCCACACTCTCTCTCTTGTTCTTCCCCAAATTTCTAGAGAGCAATCCCTAGCAATTTCTCCACCAAATCCTTCCATTTCACCACCAAATCTTCTTCTTTCCTTCTCCATTCTAGCCAAGGAGAAAGCTACCCAAGTTTGGGAGGATTCGGAGCTCGTTCGTGTCCTTTTGGAATCTCTACGTGTCGGTGTCGCTCCGGGAAGGTTTTTCTTCGATTCGATCTACCGGGAGGTATAAATCCCTTCTCCTTTTCATTTTCTCATACATATAGGTCTATTTTGAACCCATAGGAATGACCCCCATGGTTGTATCTCCATTTGTGTCCATTTCGTGTCCATTTGGAGGTCATAGGAGTGTCCTTTGTGTTGTGGTTGTGTCCATGTGGTAAAATCCTAAATTTGGACACACTATGTGTTGTTGTTATGTATGAATGAATTATTACATGTTTAATCTCATATTTTTGTATTGGAGATATGTTCTATAGTGTCTCATATATATATTAGTGTAGAGAGTGAGTTCTTGATATATTATGTTATATACTTGTGTTCTTTTGTCTCAAACTACCTAAATCCGTCATGATTTTTATCCACGTTTTTAATTTCAGCCCTAACTTAGAAATGTCATAACTTCTAGCTCAAAGCTCGGTTTAATCTTCCGTTTCTTTTAAAAGAAGCGTATTGAAGTTAGCTTTCCAAAAACATGTATTAATAGGCCTAATTCTTTCTTTAACTTTTTGGAAAATTATTTGAGTGTCAGCTGTACGAAAGACAAACGCGTTCTCGGTGTTTTCGCGATTCCGGGAGTTTCCGGAAACGAAAATGCGATCCGTTTGAAGTTTCGGAAAGCTAACACATAGATCTATAACATACTTTAAACCTAAATTTTAGTTCATGCTGAGATGATACAGTATTGATTATTAGTAGGAGTTACTATTCGGCATATGCATTTTGTGCACCCTTGTGTGTAATATAATATTCTATTTGATTTTAACCCATGTTAATGTATATACATTATGTAACTAAATAGAGAATGCAAGCATGAGTAAGTGGTTAAATAAATGATGTATGAGGTGTAAGTATCATATCTAATGTAAGCATGTATAAGTATGGCTTGTAATGAATATGTAGGTTCCATAGTATGTAATGTATGGTGCATATAGTAGTGCAAGAGAATAAATGAATGATGAATGAATGCAAGTATGAATGTAATGTAATAATAGATGTAATGTATGCAATATACAGGTTAATGAGATGTAATATTCTATGTTAACACAAATCCTAAATTACCTCATGTACCCCCTTATACTATGTTGACACTATCACACTTGACACTTTGTTCACTTACACTTTGACACTCTTTGATATGTATACACTATGTATGCCCATTTAACCCTCACTTGCCCCTTTGCCATGTTCACATACACACACATAGCCTCTAAAATAAGTATTTATGAATATAGTTAACTTAGCTATGTATGTATATTATATATATGTTAGCATATTGTGTTGTAATATAAGTTTATATAACCATTTGAAATGCCATGATTATAGACCTAATGTTGATTACCAATATATGCATGTGTATATATGTGTAGACATATATAGCTTAAAGTAATAGATTACCTAGTGTATATCCAATGTGAATTCTTGCCTATTTGAGTATTGAATAATTGCATGCTATATAGAGTTGGGTGTATATTGGCTTGTATAGCCTTGTATTGATGTGTGCTTGCTAGGATAGTCTTGGTTAGGCCTAGTAAGACTTGATGGGTTAGGACATGACCTAGTTTGACCTAGTTTGACTAGTACAGTTGACCAGAGTTGACCAAGGGTTGACTTTGGCCTAGTTTGACCTAGATTCATGTAGAATGCATTGTAGTGCTTTATATTACCCTTCTGGACATGTTGTGACTTGTGCTGTTCTAATTAGGAGCCAGACACCTCTCCTCGGACAGTATCTTTACCTTGGACATTCAGATATCAGGCGAGTACATTCTCTGATCTTTTCATGCTTACCTGGATTATTTTCTTGCTCTAGATTACTCTACTTGATGCTGACACGTATCTTCACGGATTAGTACTATATGGATCCTTTCCTGAGATGTTATCCCTCTACGGGTGCATCGGGTATTTCATGTTCATGTACTTTATCATGTGCATCAGGTACTCCTTGTACTCGTACTAGTTCATGTTTTTACATGTTCTCATGTGCTTCATGTGCTTCATGTGCTTTCATGTGCTTTCATGTGCTTTCATGTGCTTATCATGTGCCTCATGTACTACTCATTACATGAGTTCACGTATCTTAGCTGTATTCATGTGCTTATAACATAACTTGAACGGATCCTTGTGTATTGATTGGGGCGGGGTGAGTAGAATTGGTTATGTGATCATTATCCCCAGTAGCTGTATTCATGTGCCTCCTTATTTGTATTCATGTGCCCCCAAGCCGTTTACATAACCATTGTGCTCTAAATCACGTAGCCACTTACAGTCTCTACTATCATGTATTTACTTTCAGTTATAAAATATCTCATGTTTACTCGTACTTCCTATTCAGCACTTCCTGTATTTTACTCTATTGCATGATTTATACTCCTAACCTGCTATGAACTGTTTTAGAGATATGTGTTCGTTTCCGTCCTGACTGGACCTGTTGATAAATTTTACAGATAGCTTGGAGGTTGTCTGCTAGCCTAGAGGAGACACATTAGAGGTTGTTTAGGTAGTTATTTTAATTGTCTGGAGTTGTATTTACTTTATTGATTACTGTTCTGAGTTTGGAGATTTGAGATGTATTTCTGGATTTGTGTATCTTAGACACTTAGATTTCTCTCTGTTGTACCTCTTTTGGATTTCATGTTTTATCTATCCTTATCATGCTCTACCTTAGATGTGATTGAGTCTGTATCTGCTATGTCACCCCCATTCGGGGAGTATAACTGTTTAGCCTTATACTGTTAGATGCATGAGACCTAGGACAGCGTTCTACCGCCGACACTGCGACGTAGGCTGGACGTACCCACTTCTCGTGCCCTTATTCTAGGGTGCGGGTCGTGACAAAAAAGAATGTGCAACATTTGAGTTTTGGCCAAGGAAAACACTATGATGCCAAAGATTCAAATGTTGGAATTTTTGTCTTACACTTGGTTAGCCGAGATGAGAGTTCTGCCTCAATACAGAATTATAGACGCATAACTGGAGACAAAAAGTCTGTATTCCACAGACTTTCTTTCTCATAATATTCTATGTGTTACAAAGAAGGCCCAGTTCATGCGCCTCTTCGTGTTATACGTCTAGGCGATGGGAAGCTATATAAGCTGAAATCTTTGTGCCCCAGTTTTCCATGTGCCTCTCTTCCACATATTGTAAACTCATGTACATTGCTTCCAATTTTCCTAAAATGAGTTCGTATGACAAAACATCTCGAGACCTAAGTACAGGGTTTTTCTATGTACATAAAATAGGTCGACGAGTTTAAAAACCAACTTTTTCATACACGGACTCTGTCCAGTCGCATAAAAAGGGAAAGGAGGTCATACACCTTTCTGTTGACTTGCGTGATATGCTTCAACACAAACGTAAATCAACTGAGGTGTCATCAAACACAGTTGTGTCTCATCAAAGACATTCATGTGCAAAGATTGTTATCAATTGTTGCTGCTCAAAGACAGTTGATCAACCAATTAGGCGATCTATTTTCACAAGATTGCAACCAAACCTTCCGAATTTGTCATGTCTTGTCGATCTAGAAACTCTTCTGGTGTACTCCAAGTTCCAAAATATGATAATATTGGGGGTAGCACTCTCCCAGTCTTTGATTATTCTACATCTCAGTCTGATGACAGAGTACCTCAAATTTCAGAAAGAGATTATGCAGTTTCATAGTCGGGGTCAAGAAGTACTAGTTCTAGTAATGCTTCCTTACATACCTCTCCATCGGACAGTCCATATACATCTGTATATGTGATTGGTAATGAAGAAAGAAGTAATAGTGATCGACAAAGAATTGACAACCTGGAGAACATGCTATAAAATGTTATGACGATGATGCAACAAATGTAAACAACCATGAAACTGCAAACAGTTCTGCATCAATCTCATCCATCAACTCAATCTCTTACCGATTAAGATACAATTGGGGTATCGTTTAACCCTAATCCGCCACCGATAGTTGGAAATGTCTCTATGCCAGTATTACAACAGACAAGACTGACTATCATACAGTCAACCTCTGCATGTCAGCCAATTGATGCTCTGGAAGCTATTCGAGGCATCAATGCACGATTAGATGATATGACTTCAAAGGGGGAGTTCCATCAAATGGAAATGTCAGGCCCTTGTCCTTCAGAATAGGATGATGTGGTTTGTCCTCCAAATTACAAACCCTAATATCTGATTCCTTATGACGAAACATGCTCACCAAGATAGCATTTGACATACTTTTACTCTCAGACAATTCACATACCAAAGAATGATGCACTTTAGTCTAAATTGTTCATCGGTACCCTAAAGGGAGTAGCTTTTGAATGGTTCTGCAATCTACCTGATGATTGTATTAAAACTTTCAAAGATTTGGAGAAACTGTTCCTCATCAAATTCTACGAGAGGACAGATGACGTCTCTATGTCAAAGCTTATTGCAACAAAGCACGATAATAAAGAGCCGGCTCGTGAATTCATTGAACGGTTCAGGAGATTATCAATAAAGTTACATCCCGAGACTCCTTAGTCGGTGTTCATTGATACATGCAGGGATAATTTCTTATCCATGGTCAGATTCTGCATCGGCCCCAGAGATTATAATGATTGGCCAGCTTTCATCGCTGCAGCTGAAAAGGCTGAAGAATCTGTCCAGGTTCTGCATTTAATTGGGTTGAAATCACCTGAAGACAAAGGAAAGTTCCCCCAAAGTAAAAACACTTTTGGGGAAACCAATAAAGGAAATGAGTCCTTTATGGTGGATGTTTTCGTAGCTGCTTCCCAGCCCAAACAAAAAGCCCCAGCTGCTCCGAGGCCTAAGCCTTATTATACATTCAACGAAGCCCTCACACTGAACATCTTCAAGGTACTCATGAAGGGTAATAAATTGCAATTACCTCCCTCTCGAAGGCCAAAAGAAGTAGAACGAACCAATGATCCGAAGTATTGTTTTTATCATCAGTACATGCATTACCCTACAAAGGATTGCTACATATTGAAGAATCATATGTAGCAATTATTGGATTCAATAGCCATCACATTGCATACTGATGAGAAACAGGTTTCTATAAATCTTATTTTCCTTCAATTTAGAGATTTCCCTACAATTGAAGTTCAAGATGGTGTCGTGCCGATACCGAAGGCGACGTTACAAGTTGTCAATCTTTCTTCGGTTCGTGATCAGACATCAGATTTGTACCACTCACTACTCAGCGTGGTGAGCTCATGTGGATCCATCCTGATCTGCTTGAAGATATGGATTCAAAACCTACCTCGTCTATTTCCAAGATACAGAGCAAGAAGAAGAAGAGTAAGTCATGTAATATGATCAATGAAGCTCTAGTCAGAGAAACCAGATCCAAAAATGCATACCTACGTGCCTCCAATCAGAAGCAAGAAGATAATCCTTTTCCAACAGCCCACGTTCCTAATCCACCTTCTATTTTGGCTCCATCTGAATCAGGACCATCAAAGCAGACCCTTGAAGAAGAAAAAACAGAAATAAGTAAGGCTTGACAAGTCCTTAAAGCAATCTAATCTACTCGAACTTGGCAAACCTTCCAACTTTGATATATTAGCACAGCTTGCCAATACCCTAGCTCGATTGTCCATATTCGAGTTACTTCGTCTCCCTAAAGATACTCAGGAGGCATTAGGTGAGGCATTGTAGTATGCAAGCTCATAGTTGTCTCAGATAGCGGAACCTGATGGTGACCATGTGACTTGTCCTTATTGTCATAGTGTGTCATAGAAGATTCCCAACATTACCTTTACTCAAGGAGACATGTTCTTAAAGAACAATCGCCATAATAGACCCATATACTATACAGGATATGTTGGGGCTTACAAGGTGGACTGCATCCAAATTAATCTCGACTCATCTGTCAGTGTGATCCTTCGAAGTTTGCTTCAAGTGTTGGAAATCCTAATACACATGTCGTTACCTACTTCTACTACCATCACTGGCTGGACAAAGTCATCCTCTGGGAAAAATTCATCTCAAGTGTCAGATTGGGAATCTCCGGACTGAAGTTACATGTTATGTTATTGATGCCAATGTCTCCTATAATGTTTTATTAGGACGACCGTGGATACATGACAATCTTCTTGTACCATTTACTCTTCATCAGTGTTTCAAATATGTGAATAAAGGAGTAGTCTGTATAGAATTTTAGATATTGATCCTTTCAAGGGGTTGAAGTGTACTTCTCCGATACAAGGTTGTATAAACCTCTAGACCACAGACCCTCTGATGATGAACCATCGCATCTAGTGGTGGACAAAGAGGAAGATATTGGAGATAAGCTATAAGAAGCATCTACTGACCAAACCGCAGAACCATATACCTGAAAGGCCCTGTGTGGAATGAGCCGGTTGAAGAGCCTTGGGCTATATACTTGAAAGGTCCCGTGTGGAATGAGCCAGTTAGAACTTCACATGAGACTTATTCAGGGCGTGGTACACCTTTCATTCTTGATCTACGCAAGAACAAAATGGACATCAAAACGGAGGATCCTCTAGTAATTGATCTGAGGACAAAGAAACTGGAACCGCTGGTGATTGATCTGAAGACTAAGAAAGATGAACCGTTTGTAGTTGATCTTCGTCGAAGCAAGCATCCAGTTCAACCGAATGAGCCCCTTGTGATCGATCTGACTCATATTACCATGTTGCAGAAGCAAGTATTGTAAATAAATCTCCATGTATCAAACTTCTTGAGGATATTTTTTTGGAAAAAGAAATCATGTACATACCTAATGAAAGAGGTTAAGCTTTTGATTACTTTGGTATTCCTAAGACTGGTCTAAGCACTGTTGGCTCTTTGTGTTTACTTATCATAGATACAAAGTTGTCATTGCCTATGTCTATTTCTTCTAAAAGTAGTACTCCATGTCTGTCATATGAGGATTCTTACTTTGAGGTGTCGGCTAAGTCGATTGGTGAAATACCGATCATTTCTGGTCGAGCCGAGGTGCCTAAAGAAGCTTTGCTCGACGATCCCGAACCAGATATCGGTAGAATGCAGCATTATTGATACACTTCTCAAACGAAGAACATCATTCAAAGAATGGGTTATGACTTAAATAGCCAGCAAGGTCTTAATTTTGGTAAAGGTCGACGTTTGTCCTTGAGTATTCCAACTCCAAAAGGGAAACTGTAGGACTACTATCATTGTACTCATTCTGGGCTAGGATAGGTAACACCTTTAACTACACCAAAAATAACAGACGAAGAAGCTAGTGATAGATGTTCTTATTCTTTTGATTCTTTAGTATGGGATTCAGATTATATTATGGGAGCAGTATTTAGAGGTGTTTTTTCATCTTATATGATATCTAGTGATCAAATAAAGGATGATGATTCTCTGTTGAGTCTTTTGAAGTCGAGCATTGGGTTCAACAGCTTGATACCCAATGGGAGATGTGGTTTGAAGAACGAGAGCCTCCAACTGAAGACGAAGTTGTTCAAGTAAATTTAAGTGATTCAGAATCTCCTAACCAATATTCATCAGCAAAAGTTTATCTAATGAAGAACATTCTTTTTTTTGAGCTCATTAATAAGTATATAGATGTGTTTGTCTGGAGTTATGAAGATATGCCTGGGCTTGATATACAGATAGCAATGCATCGTCTTAATATATTTTCTAATGCCAAACCTGTGAAGCAACAACAACGACAGTTCCGTTCAAATATGATGGAAGCTATTGTGACCGAAGTAAAAAAAACTTATAGACAATGGCTTTGTTCGAGAAGATCAACGTCCTGACAAGGTTGCTAATATTGTCCCAGTCATGAAGAAAAATGGAAAGATTCGGGTATGCATTGATTATCGGGACCTTAATCAAACTTGTCCAAATGACGAATTTCCCGTTCCAATCACAGATGTTATGATTGATAACACTTGTGACTTTGAACGTATGTCATTTATGGATGGGTTTTCAGGCTACAATTAAATCAAAATATTTTCAGTTGATGAAATCCGAACATCATTCCAAACACTGTTGGGGGTATACTACTATATGGTGATGCCCTTTGGTTTAAAGAATCTTGGAGCTACATATCAATACATCATGAGCACAATTTTTCACAAACATTTGCAAAAAATGGTGGAACGCTACATGGACGACATTGCTGTTAGAAGTCATTCAAAGGGCGATCACCTTCAAGACTTGAGAATGGTGTTAGAATTGATGCGTGTACACCAACCCAAAATGAATCCTATAAGTTTTTAGGAGTCTCCAACGACAAATTTCTTGGATTCGTCATAACTTCAAAAGAAATACATATTGACCCTGACAAAGTTAGAGCTTTTCTAGAAATGGATCCCCTAAAGAATATTAAAGAACTTCGTAGTCTACAAGGTAGGTTGGCCTACTTTCGAAGATCCATTTCAAGTTTGTCCGGATGATGTCCATCATTCACTCAGTTAATGAAGAAATTAGTCTCTTTCGTCTGGGATGAAAATATCAATAAGCATTCGAAGATATTAAAAGGTATCTCACCAATCCTTCAATATTGGTGGCTCCAGTTGTGGGTAAAACGTAATT
This sequence comes from Iris pallida, assembly GCA_029216955.1. Classification (NCBI taxonomy): domain Eukaryota; kingdom Viridiplantae; phylum Streptophyta; class Magnoliopsida; order Asparagales; family Iridaceae; genus Iris; species Iris pallida. Next base: position 22,396,863 of record JANAVB010031617.1, read on the forward strand.
GCTAAATGTTCGTGCAATGGAACATTCACTTGGTGCACTGTTAGCTCAAAAGAATAATGGAGGGCATGAACAAGCTATCTACTATTTGAGCCATACGATGATCGGTGCAGAGTATAGATATAACCCTGTTGAGAAGGAATATCTTGATTTAACTTATGCAATCCAAAAGATGCGTCATTACGTAATGGGACAAACTATCCATGTTATATCAAGGGTTAATCCTCTTAGGGTTCTAATGACTAAACCACACTACAAGAAAAAGCATCTTTTATGGCAACGACTTACGGCAAGATAAAATATTGCCATATAATACAGTCATAATACGACAACATTAACATTGCCTCAGCAGACAAGGTATTTTATGGCAACAATTAATATTGCCAATAATTGTCAAATCTTATATGGCAACAAGAACGAATGCCATATTTGATGGGATTATTTATGGCAGTAATAACGCTTTCCATATATGATTGGGATATATTATGGCAAGTTGGATTTTGCTATCATATATTACGATTAAATATGGCAATAGTTTATATTGCCGTAAAATAACTAGTTTATGGGTTGCCATAAAATAAATAATATATATCAATTTTAGGTCAATTTTTTATTTATGTAATAAATTTATGCATATAAATATAATTAAGATTTATTTGTCTATTTATGGCAACTTATGTGGGGTTTACTGGGTTAAAATTTATTTGTCTATTCAGGAAAACTAGTACGAGATTTAATAGGAATATAAAAATTAGATGTGTCTATACATATAGGACCGGAACAAAAGATCGGGAACATAAAATATTTTCCCTCTCTTATTTTGCTAAATCTCAAATCCTATTATCTCTCAAATCCTTTTAATTTGCTCCGGTTCTCCTTGCTCCTTAAACCTAGGTCTCTCTTCCCCTCCTTCACCTAGGTATTTTTCTTAACCTCTGTTTTTATCTTATTTCTTTGATTTGTGGATTTTTTAGGAGTGACACAATTTAGGATTTTGGGTTTTGTAGGTCCTCGAGCGCCTCTGCCACCACCGAGTCTGAGTGTTCGGCAACCGATCGGTATGATTTTGAATTATTGTATTATTTTGTGTTCTGATGATGTATTATTTTGTGTTCTGATATGATCGGTATGATTTTGAATTATTTTCGGGCTATTAAATGTGTTTTATTGAATGTGTTTGTGCTTGCTTTTGTAAATGTGTTTGATTAAATGTGTCTGTGCATTTTGTCTATATTGATTCACAATTCCGGGGTATTGGAATAGAGCCAGATTTTAAAAAGTAAGGAGAACGTTATGTTTGTAGTCATTACTTGATTATATACAACATGGAAGAAGTGGGAGACAAAAAAAGAGCATGAAAGGTTACTTTCAAAAGCTACTTCATGTTGTCATGCATTTTCCTACAAAATTTTCCTTTAAAATTTCACGAAATTCTATCATTGCACGTTTAGATTTTTATTAATTCATGTCAGTTGAATGATTTCAGAATCAAAAAGCATATTTATATCAAATACCTTAATAGCTTTGACAACAATTTTTTAATGATTATATTCAACAATAGCTTACAATATAAACTTATGAAAGCAAGTAATGTCAACAACTCTTGTTAGGCTTAAGTAATATTGTTAGTTAACCAATGGGGGAATTTGAACCAATGATTTTTTGGTATGGTAGTTCTGATACTATGTTAGTTAACTAAATATATATGGTTAGGAAAACATATGTATGGTAGTTCCGATACTATGGTAATTCCAATACTATGGTAGTTCCTGTACTGATGAAGTATATTTCCATTAGTTGAACCTTTACCAAATGTAGACAACAGCTTGGTATCAAATATATATGGTTGAAGCATCTTATTCTCTTCGCAGTAAGAACTTACATTCTTTATAACCTTTGTATACGCAGTTGTTGAAGCTCTCTACATGAAGCAACAATGAATACAAGTATATATACTAACTATACACAAGCTCTAGCCTCAAAGTTCGGAAAGACGACAAACTTAATGGTCAGTGGAGGTATTGTTATCACCGAGTCGACATGATCACTGATACACCATTCATAGTCGGAACATTTCCATCTTCGGTCAGATGTAGCGGGTTTCCGTTGAGTAACATAGTACGGCCTAGATGGTTCCCATCCTTCACCGTTAGATGATATTCTTCTCTATTCTCGAACCCGTCCGAGGACTTTCTTTCAACCCACAAAATTGTTCTTTTGAGACCGTGCATGGAAGAACTGTCCTTGTGAAGGGCTCCTCGCACAACAAGGTCATCATTGAGGTCGTCACGGACCATCACCGTGAATGTAGTAGATTTACTTAGGTTGATCAAGAGTAGAGAGACACCTCCCCACAATACATAAAGCAAGAGTCAAGGATTTATGTTGATAAAGAACCTATGATAGTCACAGTGAATGTAGTAGATTTACTTAGGTTGATCAAGAGTCGAGAGACACCTCCCCTGCAACACATTGTACATAATCATCACTAATGGTATTCCCTAGTTTCATTTGACAGTATCTGCTTCATTATTTTTCATGTTTCTTGAGTAGTTGATGTACGACACTCATCCATCCATGTACAGGGTATTGTTTGCACTTTTATAGCATAACCTATTTTTTCTTGTGTAATTAGGCATACTCTTTTTATGACATTGACTTAATAAATCTGGGAATACTTCACTTCTTTCAATATGTTACTGCATCCAATATATGTGTTCTGCCATGAGTGGCTTGGTTTTTATAGTATCCTTGATAGAGTTTTTGGTATCTGTTGAATCAACATAGTTTGAAATTGTCCATTAACATATAGCCAATTGTTTGCACCAACCAGTAAGAGTAGTTATAGTATGAATGCCATACAAAATTGTATCTTGTTCTAGTTAATTTCTTTCCATATCAATAATTAGCACAACTAATTAAAGTTTGTCTTCTAAAAACTGTAACTAATTAAAGTTTATCTTCTAAAAACTGTAACTTTCACTCAAGTGAATTTTTATTGGGCTATCTAAAAACTGTAACTTTAGTTGCAAGACTCCATTTCTGTGATGTCATTGGTAATTGCTTTTATAAATTTGTCTCATTCTCTATTATTTTATAAGTTTGTCTTCTCCTTTATATATTTATCTACTTTTTTTATCTCTAAATCTTTTTTATTTTTCAAATGTGCTTTATTTAGTGCAGAATGGACAAGAATTGGATTCAGTTTCATAGAGGAACGGTGGAATATGACAGGGGAATGTTAAAATTTCTTGATGATGCATTTTCAAGCCCATGGGTAATAGATAAGATTAAATGTCCTTGTCGAAAATGTAACAATGGATATGAGCATACAAGGAAGATGGTTGAACTACATTTGTTAAAAAATGGTTTTGAGACAACATACACTCGTTGGATATATAATGGAGAGGAATTTCCAGATTCTGGGGGGGAAGAAGAAGAGTTGGAAGATGAAATAATACAAGAACAATGTGATGATGCGAGTACACATCGCATGCTGAATAACATGTACATGGGACATAATTTCGAAATGGGAGGCAACGAAGACTTACATACACAAGTTAGAGAGTAACCAAGTGAAGAAGCTAGAAGGTTTTAAAGATTGTTGAAATATGCTGATGAAAAGCTTTACCCAGGATGTAAAAAGTCTAAGTTGTCATTTATCGTTAACTTATTCAGATGAAGTGTCTTAATGGGTGGAGCAACAAATCAATGGATCAGTTGCTTATGTATATGAAGAAGATATGTCCAAGAGAGAACAAGATTCCTGATTCCTTTTATGAGGCATGAAAGACAATCAAGGATCTTGGTCTTGATAATGAAAAAATTGATGCTTGCGCCAATGATTGCATATTGTACCGTAAGAACTATTCTGACTTCAGTGAGTGCCCAACTTGTGGTGAGCCAAGATGGAAAGAAAGTAATATTGATAAAGAGTTTGGTGGATTAAACAAAAGAAAGAGAGTTGCTAGAAAGATTTTACGGTATTTTCCTTTAACACCAAGTTGCAAAGGTTGTTTATGTTTGAAAAAACTGCTTCTTCCATGCGTTGGCATAAGGAAGAACGTGTGGATGATGATGTTTTGAGACATCCGGCTGATTCTATGGCATGGAAATCTTTTGATAAGAACCACGTGGATTTCTTTCTAGAGGCTCGTAATGTAAGGCTTGGATTAGCAACTGATGGATTCAATTCCTTTGGAAATATGAGTACATCGTATATATAGTACATGGCCGATTGTATTAGTTCCATATAATTTGCCACCATGGTTGTGTATGAAGCGGTCTTACTTTATTATTTCATCAATTTTGTCGGGCCCTAAAAGTCCAGGAAATGATGTTGATGTGTATATGCGTCCGCTTATTGATGAGTTGAAAGAATTATGGGAGGTTGATGTTAATACTTATGATGCGTCATTGAAATCTAATTTTCAAATGCGTGCATCATTAATGTGGACAATCAATGACTTTCCTGCATATGGATCAGTCTCTGGTTGGAGTACAAAAGGAAAATTAGCTTGTCCTTCTTGTCATAACAACACAAGTTCTTTTTGGCTGAAGTATGGTGGTAAACATTGTTACATGGATCATCGTTGTTTTTTACCAATTAATCACTCCTTAAGAAGAAGCAAGGGGTTTATTGGTAACAAGCATGAGAATAGGCTCCCTCCTAAACCTCCATGTGGAGATTGGATAATTGGTCAATTCGGCAAATTTGATCAAGTTGTTTGTGGAAAAGCTAATCGGAAAAGAAAATGGAAGGGCAATAATATTGGAAATTGGAAAAAAGAGAGCATTTTGTTTGAGCTTCCTTATTGGAAAAGTCATGTGTTAAGACACAATTTGGATGTGATGCACATCGAGAAAAACATTTGTGATAATGTTTTGGGAACATTGATGGGCCTTGAAGGCAAGACAAAAGATACGCTAAAGTCTCGTCTCGATCTTCAAAATTTAGGCATAATGAAAGAACTTCATCCACGTTGTGTGGGTGATAAATATATACTGCCTCCAGCACGTTACACTTTCTCTAAGGATGAAAAGAGGATTTTGTGTAAGTTCTTGAAAGATGTGAAATTTCCTGATGGCTATGCATCAAATATATCTCGTTGTATAAATGTAAATGAGGGCAAAATTAGTGGGTTGAAGAGTCATGACTCTCATGTTATTTTTGAAAGACTTCTTCCTCTTGCATTACGAGGACTTCTTCCAAAGGATATTTGCACACCTTTAATTGACTTGAGTATGTTTTTTGGAGAGTTATGTTCTAAAATTGTTGACACAAAATGCTTGGATCGACTTCATATCCAAGTTGTAGAATCCCTCTGCAAGTTAGAAAGAATTTTTCCTTCTTCAATCTTTGATGTAATGGTACATTTACCAGTTCATCTAGTTAATGAGGTGATACTTGTTGGACCTGTGCAATACCGATGGATGTATCCAATTGAAAGGTTGGTATTATTTTCTAAATTCAAATGTTATATTAGAGAGTATGTTACTAATTAAATAAAGTTATAAATGATTATAATTCATGTATGTAGGTATTTACGTACGCTAAAAGGATACGTGAGAAATAAAGCACGTCCAAAAGGATCAATGGCTGAGGGATATTTAGCGCAAGAATGCATGACATTTTGTTCAAGATATTTGCATAAATGTGTGCATTTATAATTTTAGCTTGTAGGCAGGCTTTTATATATACCTTTTTAGGATATGGTTTCGAATCAACAATCGGAGGAAAATATTACACCTAATGAAGAAACTGGAACAAGTATTTTTTTAATAAAAAATGACTTACTATATGATACGTTTGATTATAATGATTGACTAACATTCAAATTCTTTGAAGTTAATGTTGGAACTAAAAAATGGGTTCGAGGAAAGTCAAGTAGTAAAAGGCTAGCAAATGTATGACGTGCTATTAAAAATCGAAAGCTGCCAGTTAATATACCAATTGAAGCAGGAGTCCCAGTATGTAAAAATGCTGCAATGTTTGCATCTGAGTTATTTTATGTTGTCAAGCATAATGCTCCACTAGGTAAGAATGATAGCTTTCCACAAGGTGTGACTAAATAGAAGGAGATAGATAATGAGGTCAAGGACAAAATATACAAATGCATGCAGGTATAGAATTCAATTCAAATATATTAATTATTTTCAGTTTCTTTTATTTTTTTGTGTTACTGATAATAATTGTATTTATAGTCGAAATTTGAATTTGATGATATTCCTGAGAGGAAGGCTTGTGTTCTTAAACAAGCAAACAAGATGTATAGAGAATGGCGTCATTTGTTATACCATAAACACTACCTACAATATGAGACCGATGTAGATAGACTTCTACATGCCCCTGAAGGTGTGAGCACGACAGATTGGGAAAGACTAGTAACATATTTTGGAAGTGACAATTACGAGGTAAAATTATATGAAGAATTATATATTAGTTTTATTTGTATATAGAATACAAGATAAATTCTTTTGTAAAACAGAAAATCTCAGAGAAGAACAAAAAAAGTCGAGAAAATGATGGAGTAACACAAGTAACAGGGCGTAAGTTATTTCAATCCATTATATATGCTACAGTGAGTTCATTCATATGTTATAAATTATATATGTATATATATATTTATTTTGCGATACTAAGTGTTCTTCTTCTATTGCCAACGGAATCCCGAAACGGGAGAGAAGCCCGATGGACCAGAATTATGGCTAATGACTCATCAAAGACCAAATAGGACATGGGCTGATAAGATATCAAAAAATATTCATGTGATAATTCCCACTATCTATTTATTTTAATCTCATGTATTGTTTGTTATATACTAATCCATTTAATTCTTAACATGTAGGATGAAATGGTTGATTTGCTTAGTCAGCCACAACCATCGGCTTCCAGAGATACCCTTGAGCATCTTACTCCAAGTGAAGCTTTTAGGCGAGTTGTTGGTCAAAGGTCAGGCCATGCTAAAGGCTATGGTTGTGGTCCGATGGGGGCTACTACTGGAACAAAGAGAAGCTTTCAAGAGCGTGAGGAACAACTCACTAGAGAACGTGATGAGCTTATGTGTAGGGTGGCTCACATGGAAGATACATTTGATGCTCGTGTTGATGCTCGGGTGCAGGCTGCTGTCCAGGAAATCATAAAAAAAAATCTCTGGATCACCTATAGTTTCTGAGGAATCCACTTCGAATGTATGTTTAAATTTCTGAAGTTAGTTAAATAAATATTATCTATCATGAATGATATATACTATTTAGTAATTTAAATTTAGTTAATTTTTTCTTCTAATTTTTATATGCAGGTTAATTTAAAAAAAGTTTTTTGGTGCTATATATGAAGACATAAAAGGTATTCTCCACTACTCTCGTATGTTATCAGTTTGTCTATTGCACATTTTCACCTATTTTTGTTAAATTCTTCATATATTGTTGTATCTCTTAGGCCGTCAGACGGGCATAGCCACATTTTGGTGCCCTATCTATTTTTTTTCCTTCTCGGCCTCATTTCATACCTTAAGGGACCTAACCTCATTCATAAAAGTTGAAGGAAAAAGGGCATCACCCCTATCAGTACAGAGTGGGGGGGATGTTATTCACTATTTTATGTCTTTTTCTTATCCTTGTAAAGCTTTATTGAAAGAAAAATTTCTGATGTACATAATGATCTATGTGGTGAGGGTACATTCCTTTTTTTTATTTTTCTTTCTATAGAATTATAGGCATCAAAATCAAGTATTTGTTTGAAGAGCCTACTGAGCTCTACTGAGTTTGTTTGAAGAGCCTTGTTTGAAGGGCTGATAATGTTATAGTAGCAGTTATAATAAACTAAGACACCCATACACTTTGCCTTGGAAAGGAAACTAGTTTGAAAAACTTCTGTTGGCAATTCCCAGTTTTGGTGTAGTATGATATATAATCCTGCTTCTACATGGTTCTTGCATTACATTATGGAACATTAGTACATAATAAGTGGTGGGAGCAATATTTTGTGAATATTTTGTGGTTTATAAACTAATTTCATTGTTTATCCATACCAGGTTACACAAAGATTATCGAGCTATCAATTGGCGTGCCACAAGTGTCATTGAAATCTTTTTAGACTTGTTAATATGGAGGTAGCAAGGAGGCAACAACTTTAATTTTAAGTTGGGAGTGTCAAGTGCCTATTTTAATTTTGAACCTCATATAGGAATTGTGTTGTCAAGTGCCTATTTTAATTTTGAACCTCGTATAAAAGAGGAATTGTGTTTCAGAACGTTGAATATGATAAATGTGGATTCTTCATTCTTGTTGAAGTTGGTTTTATGTAATTTGAACGATGTGGTAATGAAACAACCAATTAATTTAGAGTGAATTTTAATCTGAAGTTTACAAATTAGATTCTTATTTTCATTCAATTTTTGGTTAATGATCTATTTAAATTTTGGCAATTGAAATTTAGGTGATATTTCAAATATGTGGCATTTATTAATTGTCACATTTTGTCAATCAAGGCAATAAATAGTCAAAAATAATTTGTCAAATATGGCAATAGGTAGACGCCTCATGTTCTCAAACATGGCAACAAAGAGGTGCCTTGCATACTCAATTGTGGCAACAAAGAATTGCCATATGGAATTACAATTACGACAATAATATAATGCCATATAAGGCTGCTAGTTTACGGCAACAAAATATTGCCATTAAAGCAAATAAAATATTTGGCAACATAATCTTGCCATTTATGGATTTATAATGTACGGCAATAATATATTGCCGTATATTGTTTGAAATTACGGCAACTAAACATTGCCATTAATAATAATTTTCAGAGGCAACAAAAAGATTTCATATAAGGCAACAATTAATTGCCGTAAATTAGTTACTTTATACGGCAATAACTTAAAGATACCGTAGATAAGCAATACTGACGCAACCTTTTACAGTACAGTACAACGACGTCAAATTATTGTCGTATTTGTGTTTATGTGGCAACATTTGGTTTATTAACGTCATTTTAAGGTTGCCGTATAATGGATTATTTCTAGTAGTGCCCAAGTGCACTCAATTCTCACATTGCTATATGGGCAATGTTGTTATCTCCCTATGATATGGTCTATGTACCAGAAGGCAGCTAAAGGGCAAGCTCTGGTTGATTTCCTAGCCGCACACCAGATAGTAGAAACTTCTAAACTCTATGATAAAATTTTGGATAAAGTATTGGAGTCTAATACGACAATGAAAGAGTTTGTTTGGAGGATGTTCTTCGACGGAGCTTCAAGAACGGGTCCTAAAGGCAACATCGTTGTTCGATATTGCTTCGCGAGCTCTTGAGAGTGGGCTTCTAGAAAGAGTACGAACGAGAATACAAGAAGGAACTCCTAAACAGGAATCCCTGATCGTAATTTATTTTTTATCTGGGTTGTGACGGGGAAGGATTGCCCTTTTATCTGTTGACGATCTGACTGTGATGGAGGACTGTCGGGCTTAGTTTCACTGACTAAAGGGAAACGGCGAGAACTCTCCCTGACTTGCTCGGGAACTTCTTAAGGAATTCAGGGACCGGGGGCCTTTAGGGAGGAGAGCTCATCCTATATATAGATGAGAGGGAGAGTCCAACATGCACCTATTAACAGGCAGGAGTGTGAGCCTTCGTCTGCCATATGGTGCCTTTGGTTATAGTAGTATGCCTACTCCGCTGGAATGGGGTTATGGATGTCCCTTGTAGCACGGGGATCGAAGCACCATGCCTAAATGAGGCGGTTGTACTGAGGCATGAGTACTCTTCTAGACAAGGCATGGGTTTGCATGGTGCATGATCCATGCTTCTACAAGACCCCCTTCAAAGTTTTCTAACTTTGTGAGTAAAGTTGGAAATACTTTGAACAGAAGCATGGCGCGTGTGTTGGATGACGTTAGCAAGATCTTCTTCGGGATAAGTATCCACTGATTTGCTTCGATCTTGGCAACCGACAGTTCGTGCTTCATTTATATCTCAAAATGCGTGCACGTAACGCCTATAAATAGGTATTGGTTTTTTAAGAGAGTACTTTCTCAAACTTTCCTTCTTTCTCTAATACTTTCTTCTTCGGCTTCATCTCGCCGACTTCATGTCGACTCCACGTCGACATGGCTCCAAAGTCAGCCGCAGCTAAGGGGAAAGGAAAGGCCCAAATAGCTGTCTCCGACGACCGAACTCACCCTGACGTTCGCAGTAAAGTCGAAGGTATGCTGCCTCTATCCAAGCTTTTCGGTCGGTCGTGCATTTTGAGTTCAGCCGAACTCGTTTATGTGTCTGTGCTTGCTTTTGAGCGGCTACGCACTCACACACATGTCTTTTAGCACGCATGTGCAGACTTTGCGCTTGTCAGGCATGTGAAGACTTCGCACATGTCTTTTTAGGTGCGTCAGAATTACGCGCCTATCTTTCCTCCGACGCATGAGATAACTACGCGCCTGTCAAACCGCGCGCCTATAGTTCACGCATTTGGGCTATGCGAACTACACGTTTGTTTGAGCTATGTGCCTAATTTAGATTACGCACTAGATGAACCATGCGCTTCTTTCTAACAGGCGCATATCAATTCTTTTGGTCGTGTGCCTGAAAGAGTATATGTATTATGTTTTCTTCAAATGCAGTATTTTCTAACTCATTTTGTCTTTCTTTTTGCAGTATCTTTGGCAGTGCCGAAAGTGGAAGTTGTCATAAAAAAGGAAGTGTTGTCTCCTTTTGTCAAGGAGGATCCGTCGACCATTAAAGAGGAAATAATTCCGAAAGTCAAAATCGCTGCCAAGGAGGAACCGGCACCGGAAGGTAGTGGCACCAGGAGCTCCAGTCACCCGGCTCCTATGGAGGACCTCGATCGGTTGGAGTCTTCATATGCGCGATGGTTAAAGGAGTGGTACCTGCCCCGACGTAACCTTTCTTCCTAAATCTGGGGTTTTGTTGACCTTTTTGTGGTACCCATTCTCGGGGAAATGAATAAAACCAACTTTCTTTTCTTGTCTTAATATTTCCTGCCTGTATTTTGCTTTTCGATGTTCTGAGATATGGTTTACAAATGTAGTCCTTTACACCATTTATGGAGAGATAATGAAGAACCTTTTCTTACCTTATTCATTGTCTTATTATAGCTACGACATTTGTGTGCTTGTTCAGAGGTGATACGAACATGACAAACACTAGATTCACTTAAGTAACTTAGTCAGAGGTTTTAGAAAACATGGTAGAAAACATAGGAACAACTCAGAGGTAATATGGACATGTTTGTTCTCTCAAGAATCCTATTTGTTTAGTGGACTTATCATGAATATGCCTAGAACTAGGTGTAAATGATAAATCTTAGTGATGGTCTTGTCAACAGCGATAATATGGACGTGTTCAAGCAAGATCGACAGGTAAGAATGCATACTCAGAGGTAATATGGACATGGTACACATTTAAATAACAATGTGATAAGAATAAACGAGGGAGTGGGAGATAAACTGGACATATACACTCTCTGTCTTTGCTTATACATAATATTTCTTGAGAAACTTGCCGTTAACAGGCATCATGAGAAAATCTCCGTTAGATTTTGCTAGCCGATATGCGCCATTGGAATAGACTGTTTCAATAACAAATGGTCCCTCCCATTTAGGTTGGAACTTTCCAAATATTTTATGAGTCATAATCATTGGCCTTCTAACAGATAAGACAAGATCACCGACCCAAAATGACCTTTCTTGTTGAAAGCTCCTGAGATTCGTGCCTGGTATAGTTCAGTGCGATGTTGAGCTAGAAGGCTCTTCTCATCGAGTGCTTCTAATTATTGTAGCTGTAAGTGATGATTATCCTCCATAGTCATATGACTATTAAGGGACACGCGTAGAGAGGGGATTTAGATTTCCAAAGGTAGCACAGCTTCGCTTCCGTATACCAATGAGAACGGCTGTAACCTCCCTTCTCGAAAATTTTTGAAATAATTTTTTTATTTATTTTATTTGATTTAAATAGTGATCTTAGGATTTTATAAATTATTTAGTTTATTATTACGGTAAATAATTTTTAGCCATTATTAGGAATTGGAGTACAAGGTGACTAGAAGTCGTGGCACGGATAGTGTAATAACGTGCCTTGGCTAGTGTATTAGCCATGTCAGGGAAGGCCGAGCCATAGTGATGCCCTAACTAGGAAAACTAGGCCAAGTTGCGACCTAATCTCTATAGTTGTTTTAATTAGTTATTAATTAATTTATTGACGTATAGAAGACCGGGTTGTACACAACTAGCCCGAACTGAGCCCAAGTCCAGGTAGTTATATAGTGCATCCCAAGACGTCATTGTAGACATGCATTGGGTAGCAGTATTCTAATTTAGTAACCTTAGTAGACGATTTTTCCCCAAACGTGGTTATATATATTATGAGTCCTTGATGTTAAATAATATTTTATTGATGATACAGTAAATAATTTCCTTAATAGATATGTTGGATTTTGGATTTGTCTAGATGATACATACATGTATATATATGGAGGTATATTTATGGTATATGGCAAATTAGGCTTTTACATATATGAAATATTATTGTATTTGATTTATGTGAATTTTAGTATACAGACTTAAGTATATGGTATTTCTATTATAAATTATATTTAGCATATTTTATTCCTTAGGTTTGAATGTATACATGTATGTGTATATATATAAATATTCTTATATATGTATATGTACGTATATAGGTATAGATAAATATATATATATATATATATATATATATATATATATATATATATATATATATATATATATATATATATATATATATATATATATATATATATGTTTTATATATATATATTTTATATATATATATATATATATATATATATATATATATATATATATATATATATATGTGTTATATATATATATATATATATATATATATATATATATATATATATATATATATATATATATATTAAAAAATATATATATTTTTTTTAATATATATATATATATATATAAATATATATATATATATATATTTTTATATAAATATATATATATATATATAAATATATATATATATATAAATATATATATATATATATATATATATATATATATATATATATATATATATATATATATATATATATATATATATATATATATATATATAGTTTTGGATACATAGATATAAATAAATATATAAATGTTTGTGTAGGTATATATATATAATATATGTGTGTACGTATGCGTATATATAAATATGTATATATGTATGTGTATAGATATAAATACACGTATATGTATATATATAGATATATACATTTATAGTTTTAGATATATATAGAGTAAATTAATATATTATATATATGTGTATTTGTGTGTGTGTGTGTCTATATATATATATATATATATATATATATATATATATATATATATATATATATATATATACATAATATCTTAAACATATGAGCCCAGTCCCCTGCTTTACACAGCAGTGCAGGCTGACCCAAGTCCCCAGCTCCCACACAGCCGAGTACTATATTTTTGCCCACAACATTTAGTAAGAAAACACCAGCGGCCTTCCCTAACCCGAGCCCAAGCAATCCCATAACAGAGCCCGGCCTTCCCCACAACAGAAACGTGTGAATCCCGAACCCGACCCAATAAACTACTCAACCCAACAGCCTAGAGCTCAGCCCAGCCAAACAATTCCATCCCGAGCCCATGGGAACGGAGAGCCGAACACCCGAGCCTTTTCCCAACAGAACGAGACCCCAGCCCTTTATCAGCTCATCGAATCCATCCAGCAGCAAACCGAAGCCCACCCTAACCTAATAAATCCTTCCCAAACCGAGAGTTTCAATCGAAGTCCTGACCCCTGTAAAAAACTCGAGCCGCGCGTGTATAAGAGATCGAGAGGGAGGAGTTCGGAAAACATAAAAACCAAAAACCCTAACCAAACTCCACCCCCATCTCCGCGCGACCACCTCGCGCCGCCATGGGCATCCGTCGGCCGGCGACGGAGCCGCCACAGGCTAGCGAAACCGACATCAGCATTCAGTCCAAGCCCGAACTTTCTGGTAAGATTTCTTTCTCAACTCTTCGCCTTTTACCAAACCGAAATATGCGTTGGAAACACAACCCATAGGGCTTTGATTCCATGGAGTAACTTCGACTCAAATCGAAGCAGAATCGAGTTGAAACTCGACGCCAAGTTGAACCAAAATCCTGTTCAAAACAGGACATTAAAGCAGTCGAAGTACTCCTGTTCACGAACGAATCCTCGTTAACCCAAAGACCTTTTTGAAAATCCATTTAAACAGACCTATAGACAACCTATACGAGATCGAACTCCTTTTCATAGAATTGTTTTTAAGGTATTGTACTGGAAATTATTTATGGTTAAAAATTAAGAAAAACATGTTTCCGAAAATTAGAAAACTCATCCAAACAAAGTACGTCCCGCCATTCCGGACGACGTGGTCGCGAACCGAAAGCATCGAAAGCTGCGTAACAGCTTCGTGGTCGTGTGGGCTTTGACGGAATTCAAATTGGTCGCGTGTACGCGACGAATTTGATGCGTATCCGTCAAAATTTATCGTATCGACCACTTTGCACAAACTCCAATTACTTTGTGCACGCTCGTCAGATCGAGACGAAACATGCGCCAACAGGACCGTATCGTTTTTCTGGTCCTGTATGCCATGTTTGGTCCTATTCTGAGACAGTTGATAAAATTGCCGTTTTGCGGGCCCCACGGTCCCACTCAACGGGCGATTTTGTGCACGACCCGCCGAAATCCAACTTTAGACATACGGTTGGGTTTGTATCGGAAAATCGGATCCGTAGACATGTAGTTTGATGACTTTAGAGACCTTTGACTCTGGCATGCTTTTTGGTGCAAAGCGGGTCCAACGATGGACATAGTTTTTGCCCGAAATTATCGCTTTGCCCCTGTGTCCAGAATTGGACCTAAGGACAGGCAATCCTAGCTAATTTGACTATTCTGAGAATGTTGGCGATGTTTGTTTCAGCTTTCGGAGACAGTGGTGATGACCTTGACTTTATGGCGTACCAGTTGACGGTATCTTATTGGTTCTCCGTGCAACCCTCAGGCAAGATACCTTGCCTCCCTCTACAGTTTACTTACATGCATATTTATATTATTATACAGTTTATTAGTTGATTATTTATACGTGATTTGTATATCATGCCTGCTAGTACATCTATAGCCTTGTTTATAATTAGCTTTGTAGTTCATATGGGATATACGTATATATAGTTCTTGTTCATAGTTAACTTTGTAGTTCATTTAGGATTGGTTTTCTCGTATATCGTGATTGGGTCGTGTCGTGTCATCATTTGTACTTGGACTAAGTCGCATCGTGTCATAGGATTGAATAAGTCATATCGGAACTGCTTTACCTTCTTGTCTTGAAATCTTGAAGCTAACTGCGAGTCCACATTAGGGACGAGGGTTAGTAGTTAAGCTAACTTGCGAGCCCACACCAGGGGCGAGAGTTAGTAAGCTAATCTGCGAGTCCACATTAGGGGCGAGGGTTAGTAGTTAAGCTAACTTGCGAGCCCACACCAGGGGCGAGAGTTAGTAAGCTAATCCGCGAGTCCACATTAGGGGCGAGGGTTAGTAGTTATAGGTCCACACCTGCGAGTCCACACAAGGGGCGAGGGTGATGCTAGCCTGCGAGTCCACACTAGGGGCGAGGGTTAGTAGTGTATGGTTCACACCTACGAGTCCACACTAGGGACGAGGGTGATGCTAGCCTGCGAGTCCACACTAGGGACGAGGGCTAGTAGTTGTTCAAACCTGGGAGTCCACACTAGGGACGAGGGTTTGAGTATTCGATTGGTTATCCATTGACATTGTGATATCATATTCTCTTATTCTTCTCCAGCAGTTCGTTTAGGCGTAGTGGTTCTTCCAGTCGTGTATAGTCGTATATTCGTGTGGATTGGTCTTTTCCCGTTTATTTCTTATATTTTCTTTATTGCATGATAAACTGCTAGATAGACATGTTTTTATGTATCTTGCTATGTCCCCTGAGGACCTGATGATCTCTACAGGTTTAGTGAGTGCATGGAGGTAGCTATTAGTTCTGGATGACGGATGGGATGATACGCTTGCGGGATTCAAGTATCGTATTGCATTTATTATCAGCTCGTGCTTTCATACCTTATCATGAGATATCTTGTTTCCTGATTCAGTTTAGACTCTATTTGCTTTATTAGAGTCTTATCGAACATATATGCTAGTGGGCTGCAGACCACGACCCATACTTGTTCATTCTTGATTATTATTCTTCTTGTGGATTAAGATAGATTTGTTTGCCATGATTTGGCAGTATACCATAGCCTTGACAGCGTTTATGTATTCGAGTCGGGCTGGAGTCCGTTTGATACGTAGCTGGCTTGCTCACGAGCTCGCGTCCGAAAAGCGGGTGCGGGTCGTGACAAGTTTTTTTTGGTGGCCCTTGCAGGTCAGAGCATATCGTATCGGTTACGTAACTGTACTGGTACGAGCCTACGCATATGACTAAACCTTAGAAATCTCAAATCCACTCTGCCTTGAAAATTTCCCTAGAAATTCTCTACGTCCTTGAAAACTCCAAATTTGCTCTCGATTATACTTCCTTGCTTTCCGTACCATTGATTCTCATCCCTTTTATTTCAAGGTGACGAACGATCGTGTTGCTTAGAATTTATCAAAAAATTTAAATTATAGTATAAATATTGCATGATTATTGAGTTTTGCTTGTTTATAGATATAAGGGATTATAGATACCATGTGTCCTAGTCATTTTTGGTAGGACTGATAGCCAGCAGTTAGAAGATTATAAGACTTTAGTGACCGTATTTTGAGGAGTAGTATGACCAAAGGTGGGTAGAAGTCCTCGAGTACTCGGAGTATAACATGACTAGAGAAGGCCATGAAATATTTTTTGAGAAATTAAAATTGAGGAGATCAAAGTGATAGTAGACTTTGAATTTTAAGGGATGGTCATGAATTGGAATTTCGAGGACGAAATTATTTTTAAGGTGGGTAGATTTATAGCCTCCCTTTCCAAAAATTTTTGAAATATTTTTTTTATTTTTTTTATTTGATTTAAATAGTGATCTTAGGATTTTATAAATTATTTAGTTTATTATTACGGTAAATGATTTTTAGCCATTATTAGGAATTGGAGTAAAAGGTGACTAGAAGTCGCGGCACGGATAGTGCAGTGACGTGTCTTGGCTAGTGTATTAGCCATGTCAGGGAAGGCCGAGCCATAGTGATGCCCTAACTAGGAAAACCAGGCCAAGTTGCGACCTAATCTCTATAGTTGTTTTAATTAGTTATTAATTAATTTATTGACGTATAGAAGACCGGGTTGTACCCAACTAGCCCGAACTGAGCCCAAGTCCAGGTAGTTATATAGTGCATCCCAAGACGTCATTGTAGACATGCATTGGGTAGCAGTATTCTAATTTAGTAACCTAGTAGACGATTTTGCCCCAAACGTGGTTATATATATTATGAGTCCTTGATGTTAAATAATATTTTATTGATGATACAGTAAATAATTTCCTTAATAGATATGTTGGATTTTGGATTTATCTAGATGATACATACATGTATATATATGGAGGTATATTTATGGTATATAGCAAATTAGGCTTTTATATATATGAAATATTATTGTATTTGATTTATGTGAATTTTAGTACACAGACTTAAGTATATGGTATTTCTATTATAAATTATATTTAGCATATTTTATTCCTTAGGTTTGAATGTATACATGTATGTGTATATATATAAATATTCTTATATATGTATATGTACGTATATGGGTATATATATATATATATATATATATATATATATATATATATATATATATATATATATATATATATATATATAGTTTTGGATACATAGATAAAATAAATATATAAATGTTTGTGTAGGTATATATATATATATATAATATATGTGTGTACATATACGTATATATAAATATGTATATATGTATGTGTATTGATATAAATACTCGTATATGTATATATATAGATATATACATTTATAGTTTTAGATATATATAGTAAATTAATATATTATATATATGTGTATTTGTGTGTATGTATGTATATATATATATATATATATATATATATATATATATATATATATATATATATATATAGCTTAAACATAGGAGCCCAGTCCCCTGCTTTACACAGCAGTGCAGGCCGACCCAAATCCCCAGCTCCCACACAGCCGAGTACTATATTTTTGCCCACAACATTTAGTAAGAAAAGCCCAGCGGCCTTACCTAACCCGAGCCCAAGCAATCCCATAACAGAGCCCGGCCTTCCCCACAACAGAAAAGTGTGAATCCCGAACCCGACCCAATAAACTACTCAACCCAACAGCCTAGAGCTCAGCCCAGCCAAACAATTCCATCCCGAGCCCATGGGAATTGAGAGCCGAACACCCGAGCCTTTTCCCAACAGAACGAGACCCCAGCCCTTTATCAGCTCATCGAATCCATCCAGCAGCAAACCGAAGCCCACCCCAACATAATAAATCCTTCCCAAACCGAGAGTTTCAATCGAAGTCCCGACCGCTGTAAAAAAACACGAGCCGCACGTGTATAAGAGATCGAGAGGGAGGAGATCAGAAAATATAAAAACCAAAAACCCTAACCAAACTCATCCCCCATCTTCGCACGACCACCTCGCGCCGCCGTGGGCATCCGTCGGCCGGCGACAGAGCCGCCACAGGCTGGCGAAACCGACATCAGCATTCAGTCCAAGCCCGAACTTCTTGGTAAGATTTCTTCCTCAACTCTTCGTCTTTTACCAAACCAAAATATGCGTTGGAAACACAACCCATAGGGCTTTGATCCCACGGAGTAACTTCGACTCAAATCGAAGAAGAATCGAGTTGAAACTCGACGCCAAGTTGAACCAAAATCCTGTTCAAAATAGGACATTAAAGCAGTCGAAGTACTCCTGTTCACGAACGAATCCTCGTTAACCCAAAGACCTTTTTGAAAATCCATTTAAATAGACCTATAGACAACCTATACGAGATCGAACTCCTTTTCGTAGAATTGTTTTTAAGATATTGTACTGGAAATTATTTATGGTTAAAAATCAAGAAAAATATGTTTTCAAAAATTAGAAAACTCATCCACACGACGTGCGTCCCGCCATTCCGGGCGACGTGGTCGCGAACTGAAAGCATCGAAAGCTACGTAACGGCTTCGTGGTCGTGTGGGCGTTGACGGAATTCAAATTGGTCGCGTGTGCGTGATGAATTTGATGCATATCCGTCGAAATTCACCGTATCGACTACTTTGCACAAACTCCAATTACTTTGTGCACGCTCGTCAGATCGAGACGAAACTAGCGCCAACAGGACCGTATCGTTTTTCTGGTCCTGTATGCCAAGTTTGGTCCGATTCTGAGACAGTTGATAAAATCGTCGTTTTGCGGGCCCCACGGTCCCACTCAACGGGCGATTTTGTGCACGGCACGCCGAAATCCAACTTTAGACATACGATTGGGTTCATATCGGAAAACCGGATCCGTAGACATGTAGTTTGATGACTTTAGAGACCTTTGACTCTGGCACGCTTTTCGGTGCAAAGCGGGTCCAACGGCGGACATCGTTTTTGCCCGAAATTACCGTTTTGGCCCTGTGTCCAGAATTGGACTTAAGGACAAGCATTCCTAGCTAATTTGACTATTCTGAGAATGTTGGCGATGTTTGTTTCAGCTTTCGGAGACAGTGGTGATGACCTTGACTTTATGGCGTACCAGTTGACGGTATCTTATTGGTTCTCCGTGCAACCCTCAGGCAAGATACCTTACCTCCCTCTACAGTTTACTTACATGCATATTTATATTATTATACAGTTTATTAGTTGATTATTTATACGTGATTTGTATACCATGCCTGCTAGTACATCTATAGCCTTATTCATAATTAACTTTGTAGTTCATATGGGATATACGTATATATAGTTCTTGTTCGTAGTTAACTTTGTAGTTCATTTAGGATTGGTTTTCTCGTGTATCGTGATTGGGTCGTGTCGTGTCATCACTTGTACTTGGACTGAGTCGCATCGTGTCATAGGATTGAATAGGTCATATCGGAACCGCTTTACCTCCTTGCCTTGAAATCTTGAAGCTAACCTGCGAGTCCACATTAGGGACGAAGGTTAGTAGTTAAGCTAACTTGCGAGCCCACACCAGGGGCGAGTGTTAGTAAGCTAATCCGCGAGTCCACATTAAGGGCGAGGGTTAGTAGTTAAGCTAACTTGCGTGCCCACACCAGAGGCGAGAGTTAGTAAGCTAATCCGCGAGTCCACATTAGGGGCGAGGGTTAGTAGTTATAGGTCCACACCTGCGAGTCCACACAAGGGGCGAGGGTGATGCTAGCTTGCGAGTCCACACTAGGGACGAGGGTTAGTAGTGTATGGTTCACACCTGCGAGTCCACACTAGGGACAAGGGTTAGTAGTGTATGGTTCACACCTGCGAGTCCACACTAGGGACGAGGGTGATGCTAGCCTGCGAGTCCACACTAGGGACGAGGGCTAGTAGTTGTTCAAACCTGGGAGTCCACACTAGGGACGAGGGTTTGAGTATTCGATTGGTTATCCATTGACATCGTGATATCATGTTCTCTTATTCTTCTCCAGCAGTTCGTTTAGGCGTAGTGGTTCTTCCAGTCGTGTATAGTCGTATATTCGTACGGATTGGTCTTTTCCCGTTTATTTCATGTATTTTCTTTATTGCATGATAAACTGCTAGATAGACATGTTTTTATGTATCTTGCTATGTCCCTTGAGGACCTGATGATCTCTTCAGGTTTAGTGAGTGCATGGAGGTAGCTATTAGTTCTGGATGACGGATGGGATGATATGCTTGCGGGATTCAGGTATCGTATTGCATTTATTATCAGCTCGTGCTTTCATACCTTATCATGAGATATCTTGTTTCCTGATTCAGTTTAGACTCTTGTTACTTTATTAGAGTCTTATCGGACATATATGCTAGTGGACTGCAGACCACGACCCATACTTGTTCATTCTTGATTAAGGGATGGTTAAGGAAAGTGATTAAGAAGTTAACCACGAGGGCAAGAATATGTACAAATAAACTTATTTTTAGAAAGTCCTTGTTTATAATATCTTGAGACATACCTTATATAATTTTATTTCAAAGTATAAATAAAGCCCATAAATATATTTTGAAACAAATAAATTTAGGAAACCCTTCCTAGAGATAAACCTTTAATTTGGAAAATACGTTTATAGGTAATATATATATATATATATATATATATATATATATATATATATATATATATATATATATATATATATTCTAGTTTGACAAATGTTATATTAATATTCTAGATAATTATTTGAAAATCAAGGAATCAATTTAAGGCCAAAATCCTTAACTTAAGAATAATTTTTAGGTTTAACTATTTTGAAATTTCCAAAATACTAATATAATAGTATGTATATATAGGCCTCGAGCCCTAATTAAAATATACTTGTAGGCCCCTTGGCAAATATAATATTTTTGGCCACAATATAATTTTAGGAAATTATTATCTACTATTTATTAAAATAACTACACTACATTTACAATGAAAATCATAATACTAATAATAACATTACTAATGACACTATTAATAATAATAAGCCCAATTATAACCCATTTCCCCAAAGAGAGAGACAGAGAGAATAGAAAGGCCGAGGGAATGGAAACGATCTCACCACTCTGGCGAGCTGGGCTCCGACCGGTGCGACGACCGCGGTGACGACGGCTCGATGGAGTGCACGAGGCAGATCGAAGCGTTGTTGAGATCCGGAGTGCGGTAGAGCTCCGGATGCAGGGCTCGACGGCACCGAAGGCCGGAGGAAGCAGTGGGGTGCACGACGGCGGCGATGGAGGCGAGCGCAAGGTTCGAAAGTCTGGGGCAGCAGAGATCTGAGCGAAGGAGAAACGGCGGCGGCGGAGATTTGGGGCCGGGGTCGACGCGGTTGGACCTGAGCACAGCGACGGCCGGACGAGGTAAGGGGGTTCACTCTCTCTCTCTCTCTCCTCCTTCTCCTCCCTTCGTTGGTGGTAGAGATATAGATGGTGATGTTAGTGACTGGTGGTGTTGGGTCTGTAGTGGGTGCAGCGAGGCGGTGTTTGGTGGTGACGGGGATTTAACGATGGTGGATTTAGGGAAGATCTGGGTGTTCTGGTGGTCTAGGAGGAGCTACTGGGTGGGTCCAGATCTGACGGATGGTGGTGGCAGTTCTCATGGCCGATCAGACGGCATGGTCTAGGTGGAGGAGACGGTGGCTATCGGTAGTAAAATGGTGGATGTTGGCGGCTGTACGTTGAGAGGGTCTGGGCGACTGAGCGGGTCGTCGCTAGCCGGGATGGAGGTGGCTGGTCGGCCAGAAAGTGGCCGGATTGATGGCGGGGAGTCGGGGAACTGCTGTCGTGTCGGCACGTCGACACGGCACAAGATTTGCTATTACGGAACGTGTCTGGCTTGTGGACACGAAAAGAGTGAATGTAGATGTACAAGAAAAGGAATAAATGTGATGGACACGGACATGGACACGATGCACTTGAGTTGTATTGGAATTTGTGTGGATGAGGAATGGAGAGCCCCTATTAAATAATGATGATGCTTGCTCCCAAACATGTGAGGAGGAGCTTCCATGAAGCTCT
The DNA here is from genome assembly GCA_029216955.1 of Iris pallida. Classification (NCBI taxonomy): domain Eukaryota; kingdom Viridiplantae; phylum Streptophyta; class Magnoliopsida; order Asparagales; family Iridaceae; genus Iris; species Iris pallida. The sequence goes on from JANAVB010031617.1 coordinate 22,419,593, forward strand.
ACCAAAATATCTTCATGAATTGGGCCAATAGCCCAATAAGAACCAATTCATCAAAAATTTCCTTCATTTAAAATCTCTTAGCAAATTCGAACTATTTTTATATAAACTAAATTCTCGGCCCGAGAATGTATATAGAGATCAGTTTACTAAACTCAACTCGTAAGCAAATAAGTGTTTTCAAAATATAATAATTATTATTGTCTATTATGCCTTTATACCAAAACTAAGTAAAATGTAAAATGTGCATGTAGGCCCAATGGCCAATATGTATTATCATTCAAATCAAATTTATAAAGGTCGAAATATTTTCATATATAAATCTCGATTCATCCTATTTTGTATATGAGATGTTACTAATGGATTTGAGCTCGTTAATAAAGGAATAGTTTAAAATAATAAAAAATTTATTTACTAGACTATACAAGTCCAAAGATTATGCAAATTTCAATAAAACTGTTTCGTAAAACTAATAATCGATAGTCATAATTTTTATACCATATCGTGATCGAAAATATATACCATATAGATAATTTAGAACAAATCAAAATTTGTGATTTGAAGATATAGAAAAAATTTGAAAAAATAGAATTTAAGAATTCAGGAAAATCTTGGAAATTTTGGTTCAAGGAGGTTACACTTGCCTCTTCTACTAGTTCTCATATTCATTCATCTAGTTCACAAGATGAATAAAATATAGAACTTAGAAGAAGTAAAAGAGCCAGGATTGAAAGAAATTTAGGGGAAGGTTTCTTCACTTACTTGATAGAGGGTGTTCCCTCAATGAAGAAGCAATATCTTCTTCCTGTGCTCCTTTCTGGAAAGAAGCCATCACAATAAGTACAACTCCATCATGGAGAATAGTACTTGGTTTTTAGCAAACCTACCTTTAGGTAGTAAACCCATAGGTTGCAAGTGGATCTTCAAAAAGAAGCTTAGAGCCGACGGTTCTATAGAGAAATACAAAGCTAGATTAGTAGCCAAAAGTTTCACTCAGAAAAAGAGACTAGATTATTTTGATACATATTCTCCTGTAGCTAGGAATACCTCTATAAGAATACTTCTAGCTTTAGCAACCATTCATGACATGTTGATCCATCAAATGATGTAAAGACAACATTTTTAAATAGAGATTTAGAGGAAGAAATCTATATGGAGCAACCTGAAGGTTTTATTGCTAAGGGTTAAGAAAAAAAAGTTTACAAATTAGTAAAATCTCTTCATGGCCTAAAGCAAGCTCCCAAACAGTGGCACAACAAATTTGATAAAGTGATTTTAGAATTTGGTTTCTTGGCAAATGAGTATGACAAATGCTTATACTTTAAAAATACAGATGAAAGTTGTGTCATTTTATGCTTGTATGTAGATGACATCCTTATTTTAGGATCAACACTTGAGTTGATAAATAATACTAAAGATTATTTATCTAGCAAGTTTGACATGAAAGATCTAGGAGAAGCCAACTTGATTTTGGGAATACAAGTGTCGAAGACCAAAGAGGGTTATACCATATCCTCACTACACTCCATTGAGAAAATACTAAAGAAATTTGAGTATTTTGACAAGAAACATGTCCCTACTCCTTATGACAGTAGTATCATTCCCAAGAAGAATGAAGGTTCTACTATAGAACAACATATATATTCACAGATGATAGGTTCACTTATGTATATAACAAATAGAACCTTATCTAACATTGTCTTTTCTATTAGAAGACTGAGTAGATATTCTAGTAACCCAAATAAGTCACATTGATCAGCATTAGAAAGAGTATTTAGATATCTTAAGGGTACTCTAGATTATAAATTGCATTATATTAGACACCCAGATATTATAGAAGGTTATTCAGATGCTAACTGGGTAACTGATTCACATGATAAAAATCCACTATCGGATATATTTTTACTTTATGAGGAGCTACTATCTACTAGGGTTCATGTAAAGAAACTATCATAATTAGGAGTACAATGGACTCTGAAATGATAGCTTTGAACACTACCTGTACAGAAGCTGAATGGCTTAGAAATTTGATTATGCATATACCAGTTGTTCATACTCTTGTTCCCGCTATTTCTATAAATTATGATAATAAAACCATTATTGAACTACTAAAGCATGATTCTATGAATGCTAAAATGAACAAGCAATTGCATCTGCGCTTCAAGTCAATAAAGAGCCTATTAGGTAAATATGTGATTCTTGACTATATAAAGTCATAAAAGAACCTTGCACACCACTTGATGAAGGGTCTATCTAGGACATTGATCCTAGAATCATCGAAAGAGGTGAGATTAAGCCCATAAGTAAGTCACCAGCAGTGGCAACCCAACCGAGTCTGATTGGAGATCCGAAGAAGCCGTTTCAGTGGGTAAAAACAAGCTGGACTTCGGTGACTAATATGGAACACTGGCCCTGAGATTAAATTCTCATAAAAACTAATGCCCAAGCAGCTGTACGAAATTGTATAATGATATCTCATCCCTATGGTGACAGTAATCTGGTGTGATATGGTTAGGATGAGTTTTAAGTCTTAATAGGTCCAAGCATGATATACATGGTTGATACATATCACCAACCCTTGAGGACTTACCTATATGAGAGGTCATAAAAAGGTCGCGACTATGGGACATGGTGATCCCAGACAACTCTCATGACTATGGAAAAAGTGAGCATGGACAATAAAAAGTGCCACCCGATAGACCCAAGAACCTCTAGCGTACTGTGTGTGCTATTTTCTAAATTTGGTTCAAGAAGTCTGATTCAAGGCATAGTCCATCCAGCACTTCTTCACATAAAGAAAATAGTTACTAAGTGAGATTCAAGGTTGTAGTTCATCTCATCTATGCATAGTATATACTTGTCTAGAATTATTGCACTTATCCTTGTGTTCTTTATGTTTTCAAAACTTGGTTTTTTTTTTTTTTTTTTGGGGGGGGGGGGGGGGGGGGATTGTGTCTATTATTAGAAAAAACCAAGTCCTATTACCGGTTCATGTGGACTATAAGTTGGAGAGTCATTCTCTATATTGTCATATTAATATAGCTCATAATAGGCAGCCATTGGTATTGTGGTTTGCTATATAAGTAACACTTTTTCTCGTGGTGGATATAACTTTCTCTACATGAAAAATCCTTTCAAAAGAAAATTCTTCTACTCTGTATTTTTCTGTTCAAAAAAAATTTGGTTCCTCGATTTCATATTCTGGACAAGGGCTAAGTTTGGGTCATTCACTTAGAGTTGTGTGCGACGACGAGAAGCCGGAAGCACATGGGTTTTATCACTAGGAGCATTCGAGAACAGACTGCACATAGACCTCGAATCAACTATTAGGACAGTGCATTTTGTGCGACTTTTCTAGAGGCCGGTAACGCTAATATTTATGTATTATTTGTTTACAAGTTTCAAGAAAAAGCATCACTTTTGCCAATATATATATATATATATATATATATATATATATATATATATATATATATATATATATATATATATATATATTTTAACGAGACAACATTTTATAGAAAATATAATGGGGGCTCTAGAAGAGCATTACAGACAGGTGCGGGCCAGAAGACAAAAGGGCCCTAAAAAACAAGGTAATAAACTCCTAAAAAGGTGAATTCAGAAATTCGAAATATCGCAATGCAACGAAATTTCAAAGATTTTCGAAATTTCGAACACCAAATTTTCAAACGGAGTGGGACCGTTGACCACAGCAACGGGAGGCCCTAGGGGGGTAGGGCGGGAACGCAGCCCGAAGAGGAGGGCGCGCATCCCGATGGGAGTAAAAAAACATATATATATATATATATATATATATATATATATATATATATATATATATATATATATATATATATATATATATATATATATATATATATATCATTTGCTTTTTTTTTCTTTTCTTTTTTTTTTGAAACAAAAAGAAAACGGAACGACGCTGACGCGTCCCCCTGCGCTCGAGAATCGAGGGGGGGGGGGAACGCACGCGGCCCAAGGGCGCGCGGTTTGAGGGCGCGTGGCCCGAGCGGGGGCTCTGCCCGAGGCAGGCGCGAGCCTCGAGGACCGGGAGCGACACCGTCGGGAAGGGAGAGACGGGCGCGGGTGCTCCGGCGAGGGGCCGAGCGGCGGGTCTCGGAGGAAGGGGGAGGCGGAGACCTAAGGAGGAGATGGGGGAGGAGGCTGAGAAGGGCGTCGGCGGCGGAGGCCACGGCCATCTGCGGGGGGAGGGGGAGGGGGAGGAGACCTCGGCCATCTGCCTCCCTTCGCGCAGCGCGCAGCCCAAGGGGCGGACCGGCGCCGGAGGGGTGGGGGAAACTCAGGGGACGGGGAAGAGGGGCCAGGGGACGCCGGCACTGGAGGCCGGGAGGGGGCGGAGAACGGAGGTCCGGCGACGGGGAAGGGCGGGGGACCTCCTGGGGGAGGGAGAAGTGGTCGGCCTCCGGGCAGAGAGGGCGGCCAGGAAGGCCCGCGCGAGAGGAGGGTCGGCGGCTAACAGACCGGGGGGGGGGGAGGGGGGAAGGCCCTCCGGCCGGAGACGGAGGGAGCGTCGGAGGGGGGTGGAGAGGCTGGGAGCCACCGACGACGGCGCCGTCGAGAGCTCCGGCGCTCGGGAGGAAACCGGAGAGGGGGGCCAGTCCTGGGCCTCCGGGAGGCACGGCCAGGGGGCCGATGGTGGAGCTCGCAGAGTTGGGCCACCGCGAGAGGGGGCGGGAGACCTCGGCAGGGGAGGATGCCGCCGAGAGCGGGAGGGCGACGCCGGCCCAGGCGGCAGGCGCAGAAGGGGGTTTTGCCGCTGGGGCGCCGAGCTCCGGGGGGGGGGGGGGGGCTGGCGAGGGGGGGTAGAGGGGGGGAGGAGCTGGGGGAGGGGCCATGGCCGAAGAAGTGGGTGGCGACGGTGGGAAGGTGAAGCGGACACCTGCCGTCGCCGAGGAGGGAGGAGCCGCGGCCACCCGAGCCCAGGAGCAGGGGCACCGGAGGGGGGCGAGGATGGACCAGTCCGGAAGGGGAGAGGCGGAGGAGGGCCGGACAGCGGGGAGCCCTCGACCGAGGGGGGGATGGGTGGAACCACGAGGACGACGGTGGACGGAGTAGGAGCGGGGGGAGGCAGGCTCGGCGGAGGGGCTGCTAAACATCCATAAATCCATCTTATTTAACCCCAAATACTATATATATATATATATATTTTTTTTTTAAAAAAAAAAAAAAAAAAATATATATATATATATATATATATATATATATATATATATATATATATATATATATATATATATATATATATATATATATATATATATATTTAAACATAAATATAAAAATAAATATAAATAGAAATAGAAATGTATATTTTTATTTTTATTTTATATATATATATATATATATATATATATATATATATATATATATATATATATATATATATATATATATATATATATATATATAGTATTTGGGGTTAAATAAGATGGATTTATGGATGTTTAGTTGGCTTAAAATATATATATATATATATATATATATATATATATATATATATATATATATATATATATATATATATATATATATATATATATATATATATATATATATATATATAGTATTTGGGGTTAAATAAGATGGATTTATGGATGTTTAGTTGGCTTAAAATATATATATATATATATATATATATATATATATATATATATATATATATATATATATATATATATATATATATATATATATATATATATATATATAGTATTTGGGGTTAAATAAGATGGATTTATGGATGTTTAGTTGGCTCAAATCGGGAGGGTTCTATTACTAGGAGCATTTGAGAACAGACTGCACATAGACCCTCCCTATTTGAGCCAACTAAACATCCATAAATCCATCTTATTTAACCCCATATACTATATATATATATATTAAAAAAAAACCTCTCCTCTTTTTATTAATGAAGGCTCAAAATGCCGAAGCCAACATACGTATACAAGACACAAAAAGAACAAGCCTATACAAGTATACCATCCAAAAGGGAGAAGAGGGGGGGAAAACAGCTCAACCACCAATAGCTAGGGGTTGAGAGAGGACCAGAATGATCTCGGACTGTGGGAGCAGCCTGAGCTCCTTTTACGGCATTGGCGGAGGATTTCCCGAAATAGCTGGTCTGCCGAGTATTGGTGACCTTTGTATCTTGCCTTGTTGCGGTTCTTCCATATCGCCCACGTGGCGGCCGCTGCGACGATCTGGTGGCCGTGGGACGCTATCCGCAAGGAGGCCGCAAGATCGTTGAAGCGTCCGCCCCCCCCGGCTCAATACTGTAGAGCTAATTCAGGTATCTCCAGATGCTGCTAGCGAGGCTCCCCTGACAGAAGATGTGGTCAATGGTCTCCATCTGAGGCTCGGAACAGCACGAGCAGGCTGATGCTAAGCTGATGCCAATGGTGTTAAGGATATCATCAGTGGCAGTTTCTTTCTAATGACTCTCCACATTAGGAATGACCACTTCTTAGGGATGCATGATTGCCAATAGTGGGCGATGGCGTGGTATGGTTGCCTGGTTCCCTGGACGGTGAATCTCGCCGACCGCATCAAAAATTCCCCCGAAGCCTCGAGAGACCACTTCAGTGCGTCGGCCTCTCCGCTGATACTTAATCCGAGCGAGCGGATGCTCTCCTCCGTTTCGTTGCCGGACCATACCCTTATTTTGTCCCAGTTCCAGTCGTCGATAGCGGGGTTCCACAGGTCACTAATCCTGCTGTTTCTCGGGGTCTCCATGATATTCGGGATCATGCTATCCCCAACCCATCTCTCTAGGAATGGATCCGAGTCGCCCGTCCCCAATTGGAGTCTTATGGCTGGCTCGGCTAGCTCTCTCCCGATAAGGATACGACGCCAAGCCGCTGAGGATCTGCTGTTGGAAATGGCCATTGAAGGGTGGATGTGCTTGAATTACCTGGCCTTCAAAAACCTGGTCCATAAGTTGTTGCTTGTGCGAACTTTCCACCACAATTTTATCGAGAAGGCTTTAATGATGTTGGTAAGTTTGGTAAATCCCAGCCCCCCTTCTTTAGTCGGATGAGCCATGGATTCCCAGCTAGCCCAGTGATGCTTGTCTAGGCCGTTGCAATATCCCCAAAAGAAATTGCAAAAGATCTGTTCGATCGAAGAAAGAACCTTCTTGGACGGGAGCAAGCGGCCAGAGTATGGATGGGGATAGAGGTGAGCATGTGATTGATTAGGATTATTTTGCCGCCCGGAGATAGCGTGGCATTATGCCACCCTTCAAGTTTCTTCCTGATTCTTGTGATCAAGTTCTCGAAGATGCCCGCATTGGATCTCACATATACAAGAGGGCATCCAAGATAGATGAACGGAAGATGGTCCACAGCGAATAATGTTATGTTGGCGAGGTTGATAGCTTGCTTTCTCTTTATGTTATGGTGGGTGTAGATGACACTTTTGGAGGTATTGATCTTTTGGCCTGAGCATCTAGAGTACCTTTGCAGGATGTTGTTGACTACTTCCACCGCTCCTTCGTCCCCGGAGGAGAAAATGAGTAAGTCGTCGCCGAAAGCCAGATGGGTTATGACGGGGCATCCGCTGGATGTGTGAAAGTGCTGGAAGTTCGGGGTGTTGACCATGTTGTTAAGGTTTCTGCTCAGGGCATCTGCTGTAATGATGAAGACAGTAGAAGATAGGGGATCGCCCTGCCTAACCCCGTGGTTGGATTTGAAAAAACCCTGCGCTTGACCATTGATGATCGTAGAGAACCATGAGTTGCTGATAGATCTCCATATGATGTTGTTCCAGGTCTCCGAGAAACCGAAAGCTCTGAATACCTTGCCAATCTAGCCTGTCATAAGCTTTCTCCATGTCGATTTTGACCGCTATGTTGCCCCCTCTTACTGGGAATTTCATGCAGGTGATTAATTCTTGGGCTAGCATTATATTGTCCTGGATGTTTCTCCCTCGGACAAACCCGCTTTGCTCCTCGGAGATGATCTTGGGGAGGTTACCTGTCATTCTGGTTGTGATGATCTTGGAGATGATCTTGTTGGTGAAGGTGCAAAGACTGATGGGGCGAAAGTCTCGAAATAATTTCGGGTTATCTTTTTTCGGGATTAGGCTCAGATTGGCACTCGAAATAGCTTTGGGGTAAATGGCTCCCTCGAAGAAAGCAATCGCCGCTTCTGTGATGTCTTGTTTGATAATATCCCAGCAAGTGTGGAAGAAAACTCCCGAGAAGCCGTCTGGGCCAGGAGCACTGTGCTCATTCGGAGCCCAAACTGCATCTTTCACCTCCTGGGCAGTAGGGATTCGTTCCAATTGGGCGTTATCGTTAGCATTGATGAGGGGGGGGATTTGATCAAGGAAAGAGCTATCTTTGTGAACCGTCTCTTTGGAGAATAGTTTGGAATAGAAATCAGTGGCTACTGCTTGAATGCTCTTTTGCTCTGTTAAAATGTTCCCATTGTCGTCAACGGTATGTTGAATCGATAGCTTCTGTCTACGACTTTAACGCAGTTATGAAAATATTTCGAGTTTTTGTCCCCTTCGCTGTCCCATTACAACCTCGCTTTCTGCTTCCAGAATTCGGTCTCAACTTTGAGCCTGAATTTGAGCATCGCCTTAGTGAGGTTTAGGGCTGTCCTGGCCGCTAAGGAGCGTTCCGCAGCGAACATGGCTTCGGCACGGATGACATCGTCCTCCGCAGCCCGGACGGCTTGAAAGATGTCCCCGTAAGCTTATTTGCTCCAATGAGATAGAGCTTTCCTCGTGGCTTTAAGCTTATTGCTCACTCGAGAGAGGGGGTTGGGAGAGTCCTCTCGATTCCACGCCTCCGCCACGATGCCCAAAATTATGGATGGTCGGTCCAGAAGTCAAGAAATTGGAAGTTTCTTTTGACTGGGTTGGTATTGTTTTTAATTTCAACCAGCAAGGTAGCGTGATCAGATTCAGATGAATTGAGGTAGGATAGGTTGCTAGTGAACCCCATACCGTGCCATAGGACATTCGTGAGGGCCCTATCCAGCAGGGAGTATTGACGTTGGTCGCCTTCCTGCATGTTGCACCAAGCGAAAGCGTTGCCGGTGAACTGGAGTGAATCAAGGTGGGCGTTGAAGATAAAGTTGTTGAAGTCTTGCATGGCCAGCATGGGAGGAGGGCGACCACTAATTTTCTCTTCTCTGCAGGTAACAACATTAAAGTCCCCTATGCAGATCCACGGAGAGTTGTTTTGATGGAGATTGATGTCAAGGAGGTCATTCCAAAGTTGTTTTCTCTCTTCGATATCGCAGCTACCATGGACCGCCGAGATGACGACACGGTTCGAGATCATGTGGTGTTCAAACCAGCAGGAGAGAGCCTGCTTGGAGTCCTGGATGACTCCGATGTTGACGTCCTTCGAATAGAGGATCCAAATATCGTGTCTGCCAGCTATGGCCATGGGGAGGCCGAGTTGCAGTTGGATATATTTTAGTCTTTTGGGGGGAATTTTGGGTTCAATAATAATAAGGATGTCGATTTTGTGGATTTTCTGCAGGCTAGTTATTCTCCTAATTGTAGGTTTGTTCGCCAATCCGCGGACATTCCAGGAGAGGATGTTAAGCATTAAGAACTTTGTGGGTGGGGTTTTTGTTCTGCTTGGTAGCGGATCTTGTTTGGATTGTTGAGATTTCTGCGGATCCTTGTTTGACATTGGCCTCTGAAACAGATGCTCTTGCCTTTGTCGAAATGGGGGGATGGCTGGTTGATAGCTCATGTGGGATCGGGGGAGGACTAACTGATTCCCCAGCCGAGTCCAGGACTGGATTCTCTGGGAGTATCACTATGGAGTCATTGGTACTCCCTATCTGAAGAATGGCTTGTTGTAGAGGATAGCCTGCGGCTAGGACCTGTAGGCCTCTCTGAAGTGGTTATGGTCCTAGAATCGCTAAGGCTTCTTCGATCGAGGCTTCTCTGGTGTGTTGTTGTTCGGTGTCCCTGGAGTCAGTGGACACCTCTGCGTCCTCCAAGATGGGTGGTGTCTCGGTGATCTGTCGATTGACTGGGTTGTCAGCCTCCGATTCTGCTTCCCCCGATTCGAGAGCGTCGAATTGGTTGGAGAGAGAAAGGACGTGGGTGTTGAAGGGGATCAATGCTTTGCTGGGGGGTTCACTCTTCTCAGACTCGCCATCGCTGGAGCCGAATCGAGTGTGTGAGTTTGGAAGTGGTAGCAGGGGTGGTTTAGGAGTCCTTCCCTCGGTTGGTGCAGAGTCATTCCTGGGAGCTTTCTTTTTTAGTTCCGGGTGAAGACGACGACAGTGCTTTGGAAGGTGACCTCTTAAATAGCAGTGGTTACAGAACAAGATGTGGTTGTCGTAGAGGATTTGTTGGGTGTGGGTCCGATTACCCAGCTCTATTGTGATGAAATTGGGTGGTTCGGTAGTGAGGTCAAGTTCTACACATATTTTGGCGTAGTGGGCCATAGTGAGGTTGCTGGTCTCAGGGGCAGTGGCCACATAAGTACCGAAGGAGTTGGCTATATGCCTAAGTGTTGTCGGGACAAAGCAAATGAGGGGTAGATTGGGCAGGGTAACCCAGGCGGCTACCTACGTTGAGTCTTCTTTGGAGCTGAAGCCAGCTGACCACTTGATGATCTTCATCTGGTGAGAGTCGATCCTACGGGTTCCTTTGGACCATACGTTCCTGTGGTCACTGTCAGAGGATAGGTGGAGAAGAATATGTCTTGGGTCGAGGGGTGCAATGCGGTACTCCACTGAGAGTTTCCAACTGGCTATCGTTTCCTGCACCCTGGAGAGTTTGGGGCAACCTGTCGAGAATTTGAGGATAAAGGTGTGGGGAAAGGATGTTAAAAGGGAAGATAATTCCACTTCGAAAAACGATACCGAAGGCACAGTGGACTCATGGGAGTACTCAGTGTCCAGGAGCTGGACGTCTGGGAGAATGAGGTTCTTAGGTGACGCTAAGTTCGGGCGGAGTTTGGCGGCGTAGGATGGCTGAGCTGCTCCTAACGCTGAAGGGTCCAAGGTCTGAATGGCGACGGGGGATGGGTTCAGCTCGGGACGGGTAGGAATGCAAGGAGCCTCGCCGGACGCAAGGGTAGACGTCTCCTTCGTTCTGGTCGAGCTCGGGATGACCGTCGCGGAGGAGCCTCCACACCCTACGCCACCTAAGAAGATCTGATTCGCCAGAGGCTCTGGGAGGGATGCCGTGGTGATCACGGGATTGGAGGGAGTCGCTTGGTCGACCGATGCGAGGGTCGATCTGGGATCCACGAGGAGAGAGGCCTCAGGGGATCGAGCGAAAGTGGAGGGGGTGATGTATGGGGCCGCGAGCACCACGGTAGCGGCGGAAGTCCGTGGGGGGAAGGGGCGTTGGGGATTCCAGAAGATCGGGAGAGGATAGCCGCTGCTGCCGGGGGGGCCTCGGATCCGGACAGTAACCCGAGAGGTGCGCAAGGATCCACGGAAGAAGGGGAGGGAGAGATCCCATCAAGCGCGCTAGGGAGTGGAGGTGCGTAAACTCGGGAGGGGGGAGGGGGTCCCACCACGAAGGAAAGCTTCGGGCTCGGGCGCAGCTGCCTCCAGGAAAGGGTGGGCCCCAGTTGGGGTGCCACTGAATTGAAGCTGCATAAAAGTGGGCGGTGAAACCCCCAGGGAAGGGAGGGTCCCACTAGGAGCAGAGGTCCTTGGCCCTGTAGGCGCAGTTGGCGCGTAAAACTGATCCTGAGCGTAAAAACCTTGGGGCGTTGGGGCTCCTCTATAGAGTTTGTATGGATGGCCCCCGCTGTGGGATTCTGTGCCAGAGGTAAAATTACGCGCAACAGCTTCAGCATAAAGAATTGGTGCTGAAACCCCTTTATATGGGTGGGACCCACTATGGGATGTCGCGCCAAAAGGAGTGTTACGCGTTGCAGCTGCAGCGTAAAGAATGGATGGGTCCACCACGTTTGCTAGGAAGGCTGAACCTCCCACGTGGGGCCAGGAGAATGGACCCCCTAAGCCTGCAACACAGGTGGGCGTCCATCCCGAGAAAAGAGGAGCTCCGTTCGAAATTTGAACGTTAGCAGGAGAAGGAACCGGATGGGGGGAACAGATGCTAAGGGGGGAGATGTTCTGGGCGAACGCGGCTGACGAACCACCGGGAGCAGATGCTAGGAGGGGATGGGAAAAGGAATTCGAGAGGTGTGAAGGCTGGGGAGGTTGGGGGTTGGAGTGACGGGCGGAGGCTGGGGGAAAGGGGGACGGAAGGGGGAGGAAAGGTCTGATGGGGAGGCGAGGGGAAGATCGGGATGAGGGAGGAAGAGATGGGGATAGAAACGACGGACAAGCTCCACGCACTCTGGTGGCCAAGGATTGGCCATCGAAGACCACCGGAGAGGGCCGGAGAGGACCGGAGAAGGGAAGCCCTAGGGGCTTCCCAGGAGGGGAAGGAGGGGGAACACGGGAGGGGAAAGTTGATCCATCTATCTATATTATTATTATTATTATTATTATTATTATTATTATTATTATTATTATTATTATTATATATATATATATATATATATATTTTATATATATATATATATATATATATATATATATATATATATATATATATATATATATATATATTTATGTATTTATTTATTTATTTTATTTTTATTTTTATTTTTTTGGAACTCAGTAAACTATATTAATGTAGGAGGCACAATATGTCGAAGCCTTTACAAGTAAACCCCAAAAGCAAAATAAAAACAAGAGGGGGGGGGGGGGAAATGAGCAAGGAAGCTATCCCCATAGTAATGTCAGCTGTTCATGTGGGGCCAGAATCCCTCCTTGACGTGCTTGTAGTGTCTGCTAGTCTTGTGAATCTGTCAGTAGACCTCGCGGGTCAGTTGGTTGATGTTGTACGGGCACCCCTCGTATCTGGATTTGTTCATGTTCTTCTAAATGACCCACGTGATGGCGGTTGTAACGATCTGGTGGCCGTGCGATGCTTTACCCCAATTGGCAAGGAGATCGTTGAAGCCCCCAACGCCCTAGTCCGGGAGGCAAAAGTTAGCGAACCTGACCCATACTGCCATAATCTGATTGCCATGATAAAAGATGTGCTCAGTTGTCTCAGTCTGTCTATCCAAGCAGCAATGGCAAGCAGAAGCTAAGCTGAAGCCAATGGTAGCTAGGGCATCGTCGATAGGTAGTTTTTTACGAAGCGCTCTCCACATCAAGAAAGACCACTTCTTGGGGATGCAAGACTGCCAGAGTGCCCCACTGATGGAAGAAGGGTTGCCGATACCACGAACAGCTCGATGAGCGGTTTCCAGAGTGAATGAGCAATGAGTCATCGGGGACCACCGCAGAGTGTCTCGGCCCGTACCGATCACAACTCCGGAGTCAGTAATAACATCCACTGCCTCCTCACCGAGCCACTCTGAGATCCTCTCCCGATTTTACTCCCCCTCGCAGGTCCACACATCTCTAATAGTGGCAGTGGTCGGGGCACCCGCCCTAGGGGTTATAAGGTCGTCCCCGACCCACCTATCAGAAAATATAGACAGTTCTTCCACGCCCAGCAGAAAATGGATCAGAGGTTCTACAAGTTGTCGACCGTACAGAATGCGGCACCAAGATGCGGAGGATCTGTTGTTGAAGGAGGCAGAGGATGGGTGTGAGTGCTTAAAGTATCTGGCCTTCATGAAACGAGCCCTCAAAGACCGGTTCTCTCGCAGCTTCCACCATATTTTCATGGAGCAAGCATCAACGACGTGGACCAACCTGCTGAATCCTAGGCCACCCTCATCCGTAGGTCTAGCCATGGTGTCCCAACTCGCCCAATGATGCTTATCCTTGCAGTCACCGTGACCCCAGAAGATGTTGGAGAGAAGATTTTCGATGTTTGTGATGACCTTCTTCGGAGGAGAGCAAGCAGCCAGGACATAGATCGGGATGGAAGAGAGCACATGCTGGATCAAAATAATCTTACCTTTAGGCAAAAGAATCGTGTTGTGCCATCCCTCAATCCCTTTCCTTATTTTCCCCACTAATCCATCGAAAAGTCCTGCGTTAGTTCTGCTGTATACCAGCGGGCACCCAAGGTAAGTGAATGGGGGGTACTCAATGGAATAAGAAGTGATACTAGTGAGCAATGTGGTATATTCTCTGCCTGCAGTATGATGGGCGTAGATGACACTCTTGGTGGTATTGACACGCCGGCTGGAGCATCTGGTATATCTCTGAAGTGTGGTGTTAACCACCTCCACTGACCCCACATCACTAGAAGACAAAATGATGATGTCGTCAGCATAAGCCAGGTGAGTGAGGATCGGGCAGTCGTTGGCTGTGTGGAAGTGCTTGAATCAAGGGGAGCCCGACATATTATTCATATTGTTGCTAAGGGCTTTAGCGGCGATGATGAAAATGGTGGACGACAAAGGGTCTCCTTGTCTAACACCGCGACTGGATTTGAAAAATCCATCAGCCTGGCCTTTGACGACTGTGGAGAACCACGCGTTGCTGATCGACCTCTAGATGATGTCAATCCAAGTTTCCGAAAACCCAAAGGCTCTGAACACCCAGATCATGAATTGCCAGTCGAGTCTATCATAAGCCTTTTTCATGTCCAGTTTGATAGCTATGTTCCCACCTCTAGATGGGAATTTTATGCAGGTGATCATCTCTTAGGCCAGGAGGATATTGTGACCGCGGACGAAACCGTTTTGCTCTTCCGAGATAATCTTGGAGAGAATCCCAGACATGCGGTTAGCTATGATCTTGGAGATGATCTTGTTGGTGAAGGTACACATACTCAGGGGACGAAAAACTTTGAAAGTCTTCGGATTATCCTTCTTGGGAATGAGGATCATGTTGGCGCTGGATATCGATTTGGGGGTATCTGGCTCCTTGAAAGAAGGTGATAACCGCCTCGCCGATGTCAGCCTTGATAATGTCCCAGCAGGATCTGAAGAAGGCTCCAGTGAACCTGTCCGGGCCAGGGATACTATGCTCATTCAGCACCCATACAACGTCCTTAACCTCACACTCTATGGGTTGAGTTAGCAGATGGATGTTGTCATTGTCATCAACAAGGTGAGGAATCGCCATAAGAAAGGCCTCATCTTTAATAATGATGTCTTTGGTGAATAGCTTGGTATAGTAATCCGTCGCAGCCGACTGGATGTCACGATGTTCATGGAGGATGCGACCATTCTTATCTTTGGTCTGGTGGAGGTTGAGTTGTTGTCTGCGGCCCTTGACGCAAGAGTGAAAGTAACTCGTATTCTTGTCGCCCTCAATATCCCAGGTCAACTTGGCTTTCTGTTTCCAGAATTCTTCCTCGATTGTCAAATAGAACTTCAAAAGTGCTCTAGTAAGGTTAAGAGAAGCACAAGCCGACGGGGATCTTTCTTGAACGAACAGAATTTCAGCGCGAGCAATGTCGTCCTTAGCGATGCATACAGCCTGAAAGATGTCGCCGTAGGCTTCTTTGCTCCAGGTGGAGAGGGCTTTTCTGGTAGCTTTAAGTTTGGCGGCCACACGATATAGAGGATCGGGGTCATCGGGTTCCTTCCAGGCAGCCATCACAATGTCCCTAAACTATGGGTGATGACACCACAGGTTAAGGAGCCGCAAGTTCTTCTTAGACTGGGTGGTCTTTCTGCTGATCTCGAGAAGGATCGGGGAGTGATCGGATTCGGTGGTATTGAGATGCGATAGTTTGGAGTTGATCGCAAGATCAGCCTACTGTGAGTTAATGAGAGCACGGTCAAGTCGAGGGTATTGCCGCCGAGCGCCCTCCTGCATGTTACACCACGTGAATTCGTTGCCGAAGAATTGAATCGGAGACAGGTGCGCGTTAAAAATAAAGTTGGCAAAGTCGAACATGGATGAAGTGGATGGTGGGCGGCCTCCCGACTTCTCCGCTCTGCAAGTGATGTCGTTGAAGTCTCCGATACATAGCCAGGGGTGTTAGGGTGTTGGAGGTGATCTATCAACGAGCTCCATAGCTGATTGCGCTCGGTAATCTCGCAACTACCATGGACATCGGATAGTAGGGATCGGTACTAGAGTGTGGGGTGATCCAACCAGCACGAGAGCGTCTGTTTTGAATCAAGAATGATCTCAAGCTTCACGTCGGCAGCGTAGAGGATCCAGATGTCATGACAACTAGCGATGGCGGAGGGAAAGCCTAGCTGTAGCTGGATGGATTTGAGTTTCTTGGAAGGAATTTTGGGTTCAATAATCACAAGGATATCAATATTGTGGATTTTCTTGAGACCTTTTAATCTTCTAAAGGTTGGTTTATTAGCGATTCCCCGAACATTCCATATCTAAAGTGCTAGAGAGGGGGTTAGTGGTTTTTGCAGCAGATCTGGTGATCATGACCGAAGGCTCTTTGTCGCTTCTTTTGCTGGTTTTTTGTTGATGGCATCTACCTTTTTTGACTCCTAAGGACGGTTGTCCGTGTCGGCTGAGTCAATTTCAGGATGCAGGTAGACCTCACCTTCTATTTCAGCTAAAGCTCCGAAGAAGTTTTTCGGTTAGAAAATTTGGCACCCAAGGCTTGCTCCATCCTGGCTACTGGTTCAGGGCCTATGTTAGCCAGCTAATCTGCTTGTATGACGGTCTCCTTGTTAGGATTATTTTGAGTTTCCAGGTCAAATTTTTGTGTGGCCTCTGTCACAATTCTTTCTCCCTCCCTCTGAGCCTCGCTTTCTATGTTGACACCCTCAGCTTGATCGGTCATATCTGTCATAATTTTTGGGGAATGTGTCTTCTCTTCTGATGGGGTGTTGCCAGGTTCCATATCTCTCTCGTCAGAGCTGGCCGTCTGACTATCCTCTGGGAGAGTAATCTCGATCGAGGCTAGGATGTCAAACTTGTTTTTGAGATTAAGAGCGATGGTTTTGGTGGGGGTTGTATCACGTCCGAGGGAACATACTTAAAGATTTGTTTCTGGCCTTGAGAAAGCTCCGCACTGGCTTCGAATCGTATGTGGGAGTTAGGTAAAGGGAAGAGCAGAGGTCTTTGACCTTTGCCTGATAATTGTTTAGAGACAACTTTGGGGTTGGCTTTCTTTTTCAATTTCGGGTGTGGTCTGTAACAGTGCTTGATGAGATGTCCTCTCTTGCGACAGTGGTTGCAGTAGATGATATTGTTATCGTAAATAATGTGTTGGGTGTGAGTCCTGTTGCCGCGTAAGATTTGCATAGGTTTGGGAAGGTCCTTCGAAATGTCGAGCTCTATGCAGACTTTAGCATAATTAGCTTTAGTCAGGTTACGAGTTTTCTCTGCCATCGCCACGAAGGTGCCGAAGGAATTGACGATACTCTTCAAGGCAGACGGGATAAAATAGAGGAGCGGGGGGTTGGGGAGGGTGACCCATGCAGAAACGATGGGCGAGTCTTCCTGCGAGTTGAGATCATGTGACCATTTGGCGATAGTCATGACTATAGAGTCGATCATGCCCGAATCATGTGTCTGAGCGATATTGTAGTCTGTCGCCAAGGAAAGATGTAGAAGAATGTGTTTAGGGTCCAGTAGGGCTACCCTGTAATCAGATGCGAGACTCCAAGTGGTAACTGCTTCTTGAACCTGAGCTAGCTTCGGGCAGCCCGTAGGGAATTTAAGGACAAAGGTGGAGGAGAACCTCTCGAACAGGGTTGTCAGGTCAGCTGAGGAGAACAGCACAGAGATGTCCTGACTATCTGATAAAGGGGGGTATTCTATCTCTGGGAGCTCCACGTCCAAAATGATCAAGGATTTCTGGGCAGCCCTGTTTGGGCGAACCATGTCTGCGAAAGATACAGCAAGAGGCTACTGAACTCCAGAAACGGAGGGGGCCATGGCCTGCTGCGCCACGAGAATGCGCACAGGGGAGGGCACGCCACGACTAGCAGCACAGGACAGAGAGCGGCCTACGAGGGGAGGCACCAAGACAAAAGTCCAAGACCTGGGGCTCGAAGGACGATATGGACACAGCGGGAGGGCTGGACTCCAGCAGACGGGGGGAGATGGGCTCGAGGAAAGGTTCTCGAACCTAGCGCACATCTAGGACAGGAAGAAAAGGACAAGCGGTCATGGTTGATATGCGAGGGCGCCAAATAGGCCATGGCGCCGATCAGCTGACCACCCGAAGCAGAGGGGGCTGCAGAGGGCCGTGCCACATGAGCGCGCACAGGGGGGAGGCGCCACGAGGGAGCGACTGACCACAAGTACCAAAAGGGCAATACACCATTTTTTTTAAAGTTATTAGATATATTTTGGTATAGACTAAAGTTTGTCAATTATCAAAATGGGAGAGATTGTTGGCCCATTAACAAAATATAAAAACTACTGCTAACATTTCAGGTCAAGTAAATTCAATATCAAAAAGTGTACTACAACATCAGCAAGAATGAAAACCATCATCCCGAAGTACTTATGCACTAGAAACAGTCTGAGTCATTTTACAGTTTATTATATATTTTATCCTTTATTGAGTCTAGAATACAAATTGTAAAATCGACTGAGTATTACTGGCTTAGGTTATTCACAGTCCATTCATTCAAAGTCCACTTACCAAAAGTTACATTTATCCTATGCAACATAATTTGACAAAACATTACTAGATGAACTTAGACAGAACTCAGGCCGAGTTCGGTCTGTCACGACCCGCACCCGGTGTAGGGACACGAGAAGTGGGTACGTCCAGCCTATGCCGCAGTGTCGGCGGTAGAACATTATCCTAGGTTACTATCTAAATAACAACTCACACAATTATATAATGTACTTGTCAAACCTCAACTCCGAACGGAGGACAAGTATAGATATAATGAATCTCAATCACAGTCTAAGCACGATAAGATAACAAAGAAGTTTATAACTAACACTAAATAACAACAAAACCAACTACTAAATAATATTATCTCAAACAAACTCAAATACAACTCAATATCTCAAGTTATTACAATTCAAGTTCTATAACATGAAAACTAAACCAAGTCTACTAGCTAGTTTCTCGATCACTCCTGAGTGTCGGGGCCAAAGGCAGCTAAGCCATCTCCTGCTCTAAGGCAAGTAGGGCAAATGTCCTCAGGACAATCATCTGTAATATTTTCAACAGGTCCAGTCAGGACAGGAACGAGTACAACTCATCTAAAAATCCCAAGTAAATGACAGAAAACTATAAAGCCGTTATAGGTAGTTGTATTGATGAACATGGCAGTTTATACGAGTAATGATGTAGAGAAACAGTTAAGGCACAAGGAAAGTAAGGTAACTAAACAAGAGGAAAAGCATGGCAATGAAGACTGTAAAATAAGATCTATCTGAACTAGAATAACACGATGAGTCCAGACAGTACAATATAAGTCGAGTGTAATCCCAATGTGAGTCTAATACAAGATGAGTCGAATGTGATTCCAGTACAGTATGAGTCGAATGTGATTCCAATCATTGTTTTAATAAGGTGATTCGAATAAGGTGATACGAATAATGATTCACATGATGTTCTAACAATAATTCGAATAAATTCTCCAAGTGTGTTTTAAAATACCGAGATCGACAAGTAAACGGCTGTAGGTAATACGGCACACCACACACTGATCAGGTGAGGAATGGCTATCGTTCGAATATCATTCACAGAGGGATGATTCGAATAGGAGGATATGTATATGTCTACATGTCTAATCAGTATTTTTCCGCCCAGTCTAATACAAATGAATCCATAATCCAGCACATAAGACGAATACAAGTCCAACCAGCACATGAAGATACGAATAGGCGGTTCGAATAGTTCGAATGGTGATTCGAATAATAGAGACAAGACAAGTAAAGTGTCGTATACATGGATTCAGTAATAACAATACGTGTTTGTAACAAGAATCAAATAGAACTAACTAGAACTGAAGTACAGTAATTGATAAGTAGATGAAAGAACTATCAAAGAATGTACTCGCCTGACACTCTGAAAAGAGTAGTATAATATCAGATGTCTGCACCGGAGTCACAATGTCCTAAATAGAGCATTACAGGTTATAATGTGTTTAAAATAAGGTAAATGAAGTTTTCGATGCAATCTATATGATTTCTATGCCAATCTAGGTCAAAGTCAAACTTGGTCAACTCTGGGTCAAACCAAGTCAACATCTAGTCAGACTAGGTCAAACTTTTAGGGTCTGGGTCAACTCTAGTCAAGCTAGGTCAATTGGTCATATATTGACTCAATGTTGACTTTTTGTCAACTCTAGTCAATCTTTAGCCAACTAAGAGTCAAGTCAACTATCTATGGTCAACTACCTAGTTAACTAAGTCAACAAGTCAATATTGGTCAAACTTGTCCAAGTATAGGGTATTGGGTTACTAGGCTACAAGGCCAAACTCATTATCCTAACCAATCCATAACATATCCATCCTACTAATTAACCCTCAACTCTAAACACTCACCCAAGGACACTCTAACCTATATCTACACTAAAATATCAAATAACCTATATATATATATATATATCATACTCACATAGATATACCCTCATATCTCAAACATACCTCACATTATCTTTATAGCACACATAGGTATTATGATATCAACACAATTTCATGTTACTTATGCCTCCCAAGTATATATAATATATAAATGTACAACATATAGGTTATCTAATATATGTATACATATACATAGGGTAGGCCTAAATGACCTCTGCCTATTCAAGTAGGCCACAACTCACCTTACCTCTAAATTACACTGCCTAATATGTTAAGGGAGACTGAACAATTGCATATAGGCATGACTGAAATTATACAATCTAGGACATTAGCCAAAGGTACAGTGAGTTAATGGTAAGGCCATAGTGTTAGTGAATGAAACATGTAGTGAATAACTTATGCAATGAATGCAATATGCAGAACATGTTCAAATGTTTGCAGGGCTCATTTGGGAATGCAGGACAATTGAAAGGGGTGTAGAGACTGGACTCAGGTCCACGTGTGGACATGTCAAAATAGTGTGGAGAAAACCACCTACACATAATCCCTAATCTCAGCCTCAGAAAATCTGAGAACAGACCCTAACAACCTATAACCTACAATCTGAGAATAGACCCTAACAATCTGAGAATAGACCCTAATAACCTACATCTATACACTGATCTAGGAACTCAGAGATGAAGCTCATAAATGTACTGAAACTGGGAATCCAAGACTCAGGAACCAATGCAAAACCAAACTGAAATCCAAAGTTCATATCGAACTTAACTCAGTGAACTACTTCATTCCATCCAATATCAGTAATACGAGAACCCGACCAAATTAGGATAGGAAAACCCAAAATATATTAGGAAAACACGTGTACTGAGGTGTCAGTCATGTCTGTGTACATGTGGAGGGATCCACATTTTCGTACAGTGGACACAAGTGTCCAAACAGTGTCGAAAACCTAAGTGCCAATGTGTGACTGAACTGTGCATAGGCACAGCCTCGTGCACGCGCGTGTGTGTGTTTGTAAAACTAGTACACGATTGACAACCTCAAAAATACCAAACCAACTCGACCCAAACTTTGGGGGCATGTTGTCAGTGTATGCCCCCTCGTGTCCACCAAAACTCGTGTCAAGAGAATCCGTGTCGTGTCCTACAGAGTGCCCGAGTAGCAGGATGTGCACAGTGTGTCGTGCAGTGGGTTCGAGGCTTTGTGGACATGCCACAAGACACGAGACAACACGTAATCACGTCCACATGTAGCTCTGACATAGGGCTACACAAACGACACATCACCACACGTCCACGTCGTGTCAGGACACGACACGACGCGTATATCAGTGACGAAATCCGTGCGCTGTGTCTGTGTACAAAATTAGTGCACTTTGAATATCGTGTCCGACACGTTATCAATTGACACGACACTTAGGGAATGACATATCAGTCATGTCCCCTAGCTGTGTGTCGAATTGCACATGTCTAAGTAACACAAACACGGAGAAAATATGATCGAGCAGCAGGGCACTCGACCACAGTATCGTACAGCGTATTCATGTCCATTTCGAACACGGACTCAGCTCGAAAACGTGCTCAGTGTGATAGATTCGTGATCAGTATGCTAAGAGCTACACAAATGTGTAATTAGTTTTGCAAAATACTAAAATCTATTTCTGTGACATTTTATCGAACACGCATTTAAATACACTGATACGTGTCCGATACGGACACGAAATGGACACGAGATCCTACCAAACTTGGGCTACACCTAGGGGGACCCTAAATGGATGCATCTGTGTAAAGAAATCAGAAATTTACTAGGGTTTGTAGGGTTTTACCTATTGAGTGTTCAAACTCAATGTAAAGAGCCTCGACTTGACGTCTTCCTCGATTTGCTACGGTACAAACGTCCTCAAACCTCGTTAGCAAGCACCCACAAGTCTCCTCTTATGTTGGGGATGATGATGCAATTGATTTGACTCAATTTGGGCTCAATTTGGATTAATTGGGAGAGTTTAGGGAAGAACAAAGTAGGGTTCTTCTAGGTTTTTTAAAAAGAGGCAATGGCTCTTAAGTGGGATACTTATAGGAGGGGGGCACTTGATGGCTGCCATTAGATGATTTAGGGTTAGATTTTAGGTCTAGATGAGTGGCTAGGAGTTGTCCACCCAATTTCAACCTTCCTATTGGTTCAAGGCTTTCTTTTTCACAAATATCATAAGACAAATATCCTACCATAATAATATCTAGATATTACTAACCTTGGCACTTAGTAGGAATGTTCTAACCTTGATTGTAACCTCAAGACTAATCTAGGTTAGGTTAAACTTCTAGGTTAAGGCTTAACTAAAAGATTAGCACAATATTTAATTAATCAAAATTATAATTTTACAAAATTGTCAAAATGACCAAAATACCCCTAAGCTAAAAAGTAGTAATATGACATTCTAATCACATGACTAGGCTCCCTTGGTCATGGTTAGTCTCTATGCTTAGCAAAACAAGGGTTTAACTAGTTAACCATCAAAATCACAATTCAAAATTTTAAATAGTTTTAAATTAATTAAAAATCACAATATGATTTCAATATCATTATTAAATGATTAAAATTATAAAATTTCAAAATTATCCTCATTTGGAAAATTGGGTGTTACAAGTCTACCCCTTAGAAGAATTTCGTCCTCGAAATTAAGATGATCGTCCCCCTTCTAGGTCAAACCCTCAATCAAACAAGGTCAAGATAATATGCAATCATAGTCCTACTGGTCGTGATTCCACAGTCTCGAACAGGGTAACTACACTATCTAGCATATCACAAAAATATTCTGACAGGTACTAATGGAAATCACACATGAAGGTGGGAGAGAAGAACAAGGAGGTCAAACCTGCTAACCCATCACCTGCAGCGTCGTCTCCTCGACCGTCATCGCAAAAGCTCCACCCCTCTGGGCATGGTGCTGTGCTACAGGTAGCCTAACTCCCTCTCTCTGACCCGGTGCTCTGTCATGTATAGGTGCAGTAGGGTAATCCCTGACCTGATGAGCAGCGGATCCACAGAACAGACTAACCTTATGTCTCCTATAACAAGTCTCCCAAGCGTGCCCTGCCCTCTTGCAGAAAGCACAAGTCTGCACCTTACGGTCCTGTCCCCTAGGCTGATGATGTGCCTGCTGTACTCTAACTGGTGCCTGCACCTGCTGAATCTGTACGTGAGGCCTCTTGGCCTGACCTCCGCTGCTACTGGCTCCCTGAAAGTCCCGACCTCTCTTCAGTTTCAACCCTAGATCATCCTCTGCTGCCATAGCTCCTGCTAAGATCTCTGCGAAAGAAGCATCTTTATCACTCTTAATCAATGACCGAACCTCTCTGATCAAACCTCTGCGAAACTTCCTCGCCTTCGTCTTCTCGCTCAGGTCCTCAATGAATCTGCCCAGCCGGAAGAACTCTCCAGCATATTCTCTGACTGTCTGGTTCCCCTGAACCAGGCTCTCAAACTGTACCTCTATGCCTCCAAGTGCTACGTCTGGAAAGAACTGCTCCTTGAACAGCTTCTTGAAGGCTGCCCAAGTCTGTCCCTCGGTTCCCACTCTGGGGTCTGTCTGGTACCAGGTATTGGCCAGGTCCTGCATCTGGCTGTCTGCCGCATCTATCTGAAGTCGGACTGGTATCTCTGCTAGCCGAAATATCTCCTCAATGTGCTTTATCCAGTCATCTGCATAGTGGATGCCCTCTGTACCAAAAAAAATCCCTCGGACGCATCTTCTGAAACTCCTGAATACCCGGCGTCCTCTGATAGCGCTGATGTATCTGTGCTGGCCCTTGGATGGTCATCATCTCCACTATAGTCTGGACCAGCTGGTGAGCCTCGTCTATACCCTGACGGAAGTCAGAAGTCTGACGCTGTTGCTGCTACTGATGGGGCTCCAGAATCCTCTCCACAAAGGAAAACAAGTGGGCAGCATCAACCAATCCTGCAGGTGGTTGCTGATGCTACTGCTGAAATATCTCGGGAATGACTGGTGTTATCCTCCAAACAGGTGGAGGCATACCCCCAATGGCTGCAGTCGTTCCTGTCTGATCAGGAACAGAAGGTGCTATAGTCCCAGCATCCTGCTGTACTGGACGAGAGGTGGAAGACCCCTCTCCAGCGGTTGCTGTACCAGAGCGATGTGATCGTGTCTCCACTATCCTGAAGACAAATCGAACAAGAAAGTCAATACTGAGCAGGAATCGATATAATCAAAGGAGGACAGTTTATTTCAAAGAAGGCAAATCAGTACGATATGTAGATGGCATGATTTGAAGCAGAATTTTTCTAACTGTGATTGAGTACCTCTCCGTTAAAACCTATCTTTCAATCCTATCGCAGGCTGTAGTGATACTCTAGTTCGAATACCACTACATAAACTCGACCTGTATGGGCCACCACTAAAAACGTGTTACGACCCGAACCCGGTGTAGGGGCACGAGAAGTGGGTACTTCCAACCTACACCGCAGTGTCGGCGGTAGAACGCTGTCCTAGGTTACTATCTAAATAACAACTCACACAATTATATAATGTACTTGTCAAATCTCAACTCCAAATGGAGGACAAGTATAGACATAATGAATCTCAATCACAGTCGAAGTACGATAAGATAACACAGAAGTTTATAACTAAGACTAAATAACAACAACAACAAAACCAACTACTAAATAATATTATCTCAAACAAACTCAAATACAACTCAATATCTCAAGTTATTACAATTCAAGTTCTATAACATGAAAACTAAACCAAGTCTACTAGCTAGTCTCCCGATCACTCATGAGTGTCGGAGCCAAAGGCAGCTAAGCCATCTCCTGCTCTAAGGCAAGTAGGGCAAATGTCCTCAGGGCAATCATCTGTAATATTTTTAACAGGTCCAGTCAGGACAGAAACGAGTACAACTCATCTAGAAATCCTAAGTAAATGACAGAGAACTATAAAGCAGTTATAGACAGTTGTATTGATGAACATGACAGTTTATAAGAATAATGATGTAGAGAAACAGTTAGGGCACAAGAAAAGTAAGGTAACTAAACAAGAGGAGAAGCTTGGCAATGAAGACTGTAAAATAGATCTAGCTTAACTAGAGTAACATGATGAGTCCAGACAGTATAATATAAGTCGAGTGTAATCCCAATGTGAGTCTAATAAAAGATGAGTCAAATGTGATTCCAGTACAGTATGAGTCGAATGTGATTCCAATCATTGTTCTAATAAGGTGATTCAAAAGGTGATACGAATAATGATTCACATGATGTTCTAACAATGATTCAAATAAATTCTCCAAGTATGTTTTAAAATACCGAGATCGACATGTAAACGGCTGTAGGTAATACGGCACACCACACACTGATCAGGTGAGGGATGGCTATCATTCGAATATCATTCACAGAGGGGTGATTCGAATAGGAGGATATGTCTATATGTCTAATCAATATTTCCCCGCCCAGTCTAATACAAATGAATCTATAATCCAACACATAAGACGAATACAAGTCCAACCAGCACATGAAGATTCGAATAGGTGGTTCGAATAGTTCGAATGGTGATTCGAATAATAGAGGCAAGACGAGTAAAGTATGTGTGTCATATACATGGATTCAGTAATAACAATACGTGTTTGTAACAAGAATCAAATAGAACAAACTAGAACTGAAGTACCATAATTGACAAGTAGACGAAAGAACTATCAGAGAATGTACTCGCCTGATACTCTGAAAAGAGTAGTATAATATCAGATGTCTGCACCAGAGTCACAATATCCTAAATAGAGCAGTACAGGTTATAATGTGTTTAATAAGGTAAATGAAGTTTTTGATGCAATCTACATGATTTCTAGGCCAATCTATGTCAAAGTCAAACTTGGTCAACTCTGGGTCAAAGCAAGTCAACATCTAGTCAAACTAGCTCAAACTTTTAGGGTCTGGGTCAACTCTAGTCAAGCTAGGTCAATTGGTCACATATTGACTCAATGTTGACTTTTTGTCAACTCTAGTCAATCTTTAGTCAACTAAGAGTCAAGTCAACTATCTATGGTCAACTACCTAGTTAACTAAGTCAACGAGTCAATATTGGTCAAACTTGTCCAAGTATAGGGTATTGGGTTACTAGGCTACAAGGCCAAACTCATTATCCTAACCAATCCATAACATATCCATCCTACTAACTAACCCTCAACTCTAAACACTCACCCAAGGACACTCTAACCTATATCTATACTAAAATATCAAATAACCTATATATATCATACTCACATAGATATACCCTCATATCTCAAACATACCTCACATTATCTTTATAGCACACATAGGTATTATGATATCAACACAATTTCATGTTACTTATACCTCCCAAGTATATATAATATATAAATGTACAACATATAGGTTATCTAATATATGTATACATATACATAGGGTAGGTCTAAATGACCTCTGCCTATTCAAGTAGGCCACAACTCACCTTACCTCAAAATTATACTGCATAATCTGATAAGGGAGACTGAACAATTGTATATAGGCATGACTGAAATTATACAATCTAGGACATTAGCCAAAGGTACAGTGAGTTAATGGTAAGGCCATAGTGTTAGTGAATGAAACATGCAGTGAATAACTTATGCAATGAATGCAATATGCAGAACATGTTCAAATGTTTGCAGAGCTCATTTGGGAATGCAGGACAATTGAAAGGGGTGTAGAGATTGGACTCAGGTCCACGTGTGGACAGGTCAAAATAGTATGGAGAAAACCACCTACACATAATCCCTAATCTCAGCCGCAGAAAATCTGAGAACAGACCCTAACAACCTACAATCTGAGAACAGACCCTAACAATTTGAGAATAGAACCTAACAACCTACATCTATACACTGATCTAGGAACTTAAAGATGAAGCTCATAAATGTACTGAAACTGGGAATCCAAGACTCAGGAACCAATGCAAAACCAAACTGAAATCCAAAGTTCATATCGAACTTAACTCAGTGAACTACTTCATTCAACCCAATATCAGTAATACGAGAACCCGACCAAATTAGGATAGAAAAACCCAAAACATATTAGGGAAACACGTGTACTGAGGTGTCAGTCATGTGTGTGTACATATGGAGGGTGTCCACATGTCTGTACAGAGGACACAAGTGTCCAAACAGTATCGAAAACCCAAGTGCCAATGTGTGACTGAACTGTGCATAGGCACAGCCTCGTGCACGCGCGTGTGTGTGTTTGTAAAACCAGTACAAGCTTGATAACCTCGAAAATACCAAACCAACTCAACCCAAACTTTGGGGGCATGCTGTCAGTGTATGCCCCCTCGTGTCCACCAAAACTCGTATCAAGAGAATCCGTGTCGTGTCCTACAGAGGGCCCGAGTAGCAGGGATGTGCACAGTGTGTCGTGCAGTGGGTTCGAGGCTTTGTGGACATGCCACAAGACACGAGACAACACGTAATCACGTCCACATGTAGCTCTGACATGGGGCTACACAAACGACACATCACCACACATCTACGTCGTGTCAGGACACGATACGACGCGTCTATCAGTGACGAAATCCATGTGCTGTGTCTGTTTACAAAATCAATGCACTTCGAATATCGTGTCTGACATATTATCAATTGACACGACACTTAGGGAATGACATGTCAGTCATGTCCCCTAGCTGTGTGTCGAATTGCACATGTCTAAGTAACACAGACACGGAGAAAACATGATTAAGCAGCATAGCACTCGACCATAGTATCGTACAGCTTGTTCGTGTCCATTTTGGACACGGACTCGGCTCGAAAACGTGCTCAGTGTGATAGATTCGTGATCAGCATGCTAAGGGCTACACAAATGTGTAATTAGTTTTGCAAAATACTAAAATCTATTTCTATGTGACATTTCATCGAACACACATTTAAATACACTGATACGTGTCCGATACGGACACGAAATGGACACGAGATCCTACCAAACATGGGCTACACCTAAGGGGACCCTAAATGGATGCATCTATGTAAAGAAATCAGGAATTTACTAGGGTTTGTAGGGTTTTACCTTTTGAGTGTTCAAACTCAATGTAAAGAGTCTCGACTTGACGTCTTCCTCGATTTGCTATGGTTCAAACGTCCTCAAACCTCGCTAGCAAGCACCCACAAGTCTCCTCTAATGTTGGGGATGATGATGCAATTGATTTGACTCAATTTGGGCTCAATTTGGATTAATTGGGAGAGTTTAGGGAAAAACAAAGTAGGGTTCTTCTAGGTTTTTTAAAAAGAGGCAATGGCTCTTAAGTGGGATACTTATAGGAGGGGGGCACTTGATGGCTGCCATTAGATGAATTAGGGTTAGGTTTTAGGTCTAGATGAGTGGCTAGGAGTTGTCCACCCAATTTCAAGCCTTCCAATTGGTTCAAGGCTTTCTTTTTCACAAATATCCTAAGGAAAATATCTTACCATAATAATATCTAGATATTACTAACCTTGGCACTTATTGGAATGTTCCAACCTTGATTCTAACCTCAAGACAAATCTAGGTTAGGTTAAACTTCTAGGTTAAGGCTTAACTAAAAGATTAGCACAATATTTAATTAATCAAAATTATAATTTCATAAAATTATCAAAATGACCAAAATACCCCTAGGCTAAAAAGTAGTAATATGACATTCTAATCACATGACTAGGCTCCCTTGGTCATGGTTAGTCTCTATGCTTAGCAAAACTAGGGTTTAACTAGTTAACCATCAAAATCACAATTCAATATTTTAAATAATTTTAAATTAATTAAAAATTACTAAAAATCACAATATGATTTCAATATTATTATTAAATAATTATAATTATAAAATTTCAAAATTACCCAAATTTGGAAAATTGGGTGTTACAAGTCTACCCCCTTAGAAGAATTTCGTCCTCGAAATTAAGATGATCGTCCCCCTTCTAGGTCAAACCCCCAATCAAACAAGGTCAAGATAATATGCAGTCATAGTCCTACTGGTCGTGATTCCACAGTCTCGAACAGGGTAACTATGCTATCTAGCATATCACAAAAATATCTTGACATGTACTAATAGAAATCACACACTTTTAGCTGGACACTAGGTGTACCTACTGCCACGAGCACGAGACACGAAGTGTCCTGTGTCGTGTGCACGACACAAGTGCACGTGTGCACGAGACAGTGCATTGGACAGTGCACTGTTGACTATTTTGGGAATTCTTTGCTTTGGACACGTTTGTGTCCATCTTGGTGGACACGAACAGGTTGTGGGACACATATATGTTGTGTATATGCATTACCAACTCATTATTGTGTATTTTAATAATTTTCGTGGGGGTATTTTTCAAGATTGATCTGAGGTCGGGATATCACCAGGTGAAGGTGAAGGGGAAGAATATTCCCAAGACCGCTTTCAGGACGCGGTACGGGCAGTTCGAGTTTTTGGTTATGCCGTTTGGGCTAACCAATGCACCAGCAGTGTTTATGAACCTTATGAACAAGGTGTTCCACCAGTATCTGGATCAGTTTGTGGTGGTATTTATTGACAATATCTTGATATATTCCAAGACTGAAGAGGAGCACGAGGAGCATTTGAGGATAGTACTGGAGATTCTCAGGAAGGAGCAGCTTTACGGAAAGCTCTCCAAGTGTGAGTTCTTCTTGGATCGGGTGGTTTCACTATTTATAGTGATGCTTCAGGGAAGGGGCTGGGTTGCGTCTTGCAGCAGCATGGGAAGGTGATTGCCTATGCTTCCAGGCAATTGCGTCCCCATGAGAAGAACTATCCTACCCACGACCTGGAGCTGGCAGCAGTGATATTTGCTCTGAAGCTGTGGAAGCATTATCTGTATGGTGAGAGGGTGGAGATCTTCACAGATCACAAGAGCTTAAAGTATGTGTTCACTCAGAAGGAGTTGAACATGAGACATCGCAGATGGCTAGAGTTGATGAAGGATTTTGACATCCTACTTCAGTATCACACAGGGAAGGCCAACGTGGTTGCCGATGCCTTGAGTAGGTATCCGACAGCCATGTGTTTGACCATGGATCAGCATTTACTTGCCGACTTGGAGAGCCTTGGGATTGAGGTGATCGTGCCCGGAGTGCAGATGCAGCTATGGAGGATGCAGATTCAGTCAGACTTGGTGGAGAAGATCAAGTCGGCACGGTTTGAGGACATTGCTCTACGGTGTCTCCAGGAGCAGGTGTGAGCTGGACCCTCAGGAGGACCCAGCTCTAGCTGAGGATATCACCCCGATTGCCTAGACTAGATTAGTTAGGCTTATCTATCTTTTATGTAGTCTTGAGGCATGTTTTAGCTAGACTTTATTTGGAGTTCAGAGTTGTATATATTCTTTCATTCTGTATCTGAGACCATGTACTTCTAGATATTGCTGGGATTATCTTAGATTACTTTTCATCTATTTATTTCCTTGAGTTCTATTTCATATCGTGCTATCTCTTCCTTAGTTGTGATTGAGTTTTACTGCTATGTCACCCCCATTCGGGGAGTATAAACTGTTTAGAGATATATTGCTAGATGATTGTTGACCTAGGACGGCGTTCTACCGCCGACACTGCGGCGTAGGCTGGACGTACCCACGTCTCGTGCCCTTACTCTAGGGTGCGGGTCGTGACAGGTACTAATGGAAATCACACAAGAAGGTGGAAGAGAAGAACAAGGAGGTCAAACCTGCTAACCCGTCACCTGCAGCATTGTCTCCTCGACCGTCATCGCAAAAGCTCTACCCTCTGGGCATGGTGCTGTGCTACAGGTGGCCTAACTCCCTCTCTCTGACCCGGTGCTCTGTCATGTATGGGTGCAGTAGGGTAATCCCTGACCTGATGAGCAGCGGATCCACAGAACAGACTAACCTTATGTCTCCTATAACAAGTCTCCCAAGCGTGCCCTGCCCTCTTGCAGAAAGCACAAGTCTGTACCTTACGGTCCTGTCCTCTAGGATGATGTTGTGCCTGCTGTACTCTAACTGGTGCATGCACCTGCTGAATCTGTACGTAAGGCCTCTTGGCCTGACCTCTGCTGCTACTGGCTCCCTGAAAGTCCCGATCTCTCTTCAGTTTTAAGCCTAGATCATCCTCTGCTGCCATAGCTCCTGCTTAGATCTCTGCTAAAGAAGCATCTCTATCACTCTTAATCAATAACCGTACCTCTCTGATCAAACCTCTGCAAAACTTCCTCGCCTTCATCTTCTCGCTCAGGTCCTCAATGAATCTGCCCAGCCGGCAGAACTCTCCAGCATATTCTCTGACTGTCTGGTTCCCCTAAACCATGCTCTCAAACTGTGCCTCTATGCCTCCAAGTGCTACGCCTTGGAAGAACTGCTCCTTGAACTGGTCCTTGAAGGCTGCCCAAGTCTGTCCCTCGGTTCCCACTCTGGGGTCTGTCTGGTACCAGGTACGGGCCAGGTCCTGCATCTGGCTGGCTGCCGCCTCTATCTGAAGTCGGACTGGTATCTCTGTTAGCCAAAATATCTTCTCAATATGCTCTATCCAGTCATCTGCATAGTGGATGCCCTCTGTACCAAAGAAATCCCTCGGACGCATCTTCTGAAACTCCAGAATACCCGGCGTCCTCTGATGGTACTGATGTGTCTGTGCTGGCCCCTGGATGGTCACCATCTCCACTGTAGTCCGAACCAGCTGGTGAGCCTCGTCTATACCCTGACGGAAGTTGGCAGTCTGATGCTGCTGCTGCTGCTGATGGGACTCCAGAATCCTCTCCACAAAGGAAAACAAGTGGGCAACATCAACCAATCCTACAGGTGGCTGCTGATGCTGCTGCTAAAATATCTCGGGAATGACTGGTGTCATCCTCCAAACAGGTGGAGGCATACCCCCAATGGCTGCACTCGTTCCTGTCTGATCAGGAACAGAAGGTGCTACAGTCCCAGCATCCTGTTGTACTGGACGAGAGGTGGAAGACCCCTCTCCAGCGGCTACTGTACCAGAGCGATGTTATCGTGTCTCCACCATCCTGAAAACAGATCGAACAAGGAAGTCAATACTGAGCAGAAATCGATATAATCAAAGGAGGATAGTTTATTTCAAAGAAGGCAAATCAGTACGATATGTAGATGGCATGATTTGAAGCAGAATTTTCCTAACTGTGATTGAGTACCTCTCCGTTAAAACCTATTTTTCAATCCTATCGCAGGCTGTAGTGATACTCTAGTTGGAATACTACTACATAAACTCGACCTGTATGGGCCACCACTAAAAATGTGTCACGATCCGAACCCGGTGTTGGGGCACGAGAAGTGGGTACGTCCAGCCTACGCCGCAGTGTCGACGGTAGAACGCTGTCCTTGGTTACTATCTAAATAACAACTCACGCAATTATATAATGTACTTGTCAAATCTCAACTCCAAACGGAGGACAAGTATAGATATAATGAATCTCAATCACAATCTAAGCACGATAAGATAACACAGAAGTTTATAACTAAGACTAACAACAACAAAACCAACTACTAAATAATATTACCTCAAACAAACTCAAATACAACTTAATATCTCAAGTTATTACAATTCAAGTTCTATAACATAAAAACTAAACCAAGTCTACTAGCTAGTCTCCCGATCACTCCTGAGTGTCGGGGCCAAGCCATCTCCTGCTCCAAGGCAAGTAGGGCAAATGTCCTCAGGGCAATCATCTGTAATATTTTCATCAGGTCCAGTCAGGACAGAAACGAGTACAACTCATCTAGAAATCCTAAGTAAATGACAGAGAACTATAAAGCAGTTATAGGCAGTTGTATTGATGAACATGGTAGTTTATACGAGTAATGATGTAGAGAAACAATTAAGGCACAAGGAAAGTAAGGTAACTAAACAAGAGGAGAAGATTGGCAATAAAGACTGTAAAATAAGATCTAGCTGAACTAGAGTAACATGATGAGTCCAGACAATATAATATAAGTCGAGTATAATCCCAATGTGAGTCTAATACAAGATGAGTCGAATGTGATTCCAGTACAGTATGAGTCAAATGTGATTCCAATCATTGTTCTACTAAGATTCGAATAAGGTGATATGAATAATGATTTACATGATGTTTTAACAATGATTCGAATAAATTCTCTAAGTGTGTTTTAAAATACCGAGATCGACATGTAAACGACTGTAGGTAATACAGCACACCACACATTGATCAGGTGAGGGATGGCTATCGTTTGAATATTATTCACAGAGGGGTGATTCGAATAGGGGGTATGTCTGCATGTCTAATCATTATTTTCCCGCCCAGTCTAATAGAAATGAATCTATAATCCAACACATAAGACGAATACAAGTCCAACCAGCACATGAAGATGCGAATAGGTGGTTCGAATAGTTCGAATGGTGATTCGAATAATAGAGGCAAGACGAGTAAAGTATGTGTGTCATATACATGGATTCAGTAATAACAATACGTGTTTGTAACAAGAATCAAATAGAACAAACTAGAACTGAAGTACAGTAAATGACAAGTAGATGAAAGAACTATCAGAGAATGTACTCGCCTGATACTCTGAAAAGAGTAGTATAATATCAGATGTCTGTACCGGAGTCACAATGTCCTAAATAGAGCAGTACAGGTTATAATGTGTTTAAAATAAGGTAAATGAAGTTTTCGATGCAATCTACATGATTTCTAGGCCAATCTATGTCAAAGTCAAACTTGGTCAACTCTGGGTCAAAGCAAGTCAACATCTAGTCAAACTAGCTCAAACTTTTAGGGTCTGGGTCAACTCTAGTCAAGCTAGGTCAATTGGTCACATATTGACTCAATGTTGACTTTTTGTCAACTCTAGTCAATCTTTAGTCAGCTAAGAGTCAAGTCAACTATCTATGGTCAACTACCTAGTTAACTAAGTCAACAAGTCAATATTAGTCAAACTTGGCTAAGTATAGGGTATTGGGTTACAAGGCTACAAGGCCAAACTCATTATCCTAACCAATCCATAACATATCCATCCTACTAACTAACCCTCAACTCTAAACACTCACCCAAGGACACTCAAACCTATATCTATACTAAAATATCAAATAACCTATATATATATCATACTCACATAGATATACCCTCATATCTCAAACATACCTCACATTATCTTTATAGCACACATAGGTATTATGATATCAACACAATTTCATGTTACTTATACCTCCCAAGTATATATAATATATAAATGTACAACATTTAGATTATCTAATATATGTATACATATATATAGGGCAGGCCTAAATGACCTCTGCCTATTCAAGTAGGCCACAACTCACCTTACCTCAAAATTATACTGCGTAATCTGTTAAGGGAGACTAAACAATTGCATATAGGCATGACTGAAATTATACAATCTAGGACATTAGCCAAAGGTACAGTGAGTTAATGGTAAGGCCATAGTGTTAGTGAATGAAACATACAGTGAATAACTTATGCAATGAATGCAATATGCAGAACATGTTCAAATGTTTGCAGGGCTCATTTGGGAATGCAGGACAATTGAAAGGGGTGTAGAGATTGGACTCAGGTCCACGTGTGGACAGATCAAAATAGTATGGAGAAAACCACCTACACATAATCCCTAATCTCAGCCTCAGAAAATCTGAGAACAGACCCTAACAACCTACAACCTACAATCTGAGAACAGACCCTAACAATTTGAGAATAGAACCTAACAACCTACATCTATACACTGATCTAGGAACTTAGAGATGAAGCTCATAAATGTACTGAAACTAGGAATCCAAGACTCGGGAACCAATGCAAAACCAAACTGAAATCCAAAGTTCTTATCAAACTTAACTCAGTGAACTACTTCATTCCACCCAATATCAATAATACGAGAACCCGACCAAATTAGGATAGGAAAACCCAAAACATATTAGGGAAACACGTGTACTGAGGTGTCAGTCATGTGTGTGTACATGTGGAGGGTGTCCGCGTGCCCATACAGTGGACCCAAGTGTCCAAACAGTGTCGAAAACCCAAGTGCCAATGTGTGACTGAACTGTGCATAGGCACAGCTTCGTGCACGCGTGTGTGTGTGTTTGTAAAACCAGTGCAAGTTTGATAACTTCGAAAATACCAAACCAACTCGACCCAAACTTTGGGGGCATGCTGTCAGTGTATGCCCCCTCGTGTCCACCAAAACTCGTGTCAAGAGAATCCGTGTCGTGTCCTACAGAGGGCCCGAGTAGCAGGGATGCACACAGTGTGTCATGCAGTGGGTTCGAGGCTTTGTGGACACGCCACAAGACACGAGACGACACGTGATCACGTCCAAATGTAGCTCAAACATAGGGCTACACAAACGACATGTCACCACACATCCACATTGTGTCAGGACACGACACGACGCGTGTATCAGTGACAAAATCCGTGCACTGTGTCTGCGTACAAAATTAGTGCACTTCGAATATCGTGTCCGACACGTTATCAATTGACACGACACATGGGGAATGACATGTCAGTCATGTCCCCTAGCTGTGTGTCGAATTGCACGTGTCTAAGTGACACAGACACGAAGAAAACATGATCGAGCAGCAGGGCACTCGACTACATTATTGTGCAGCGTGTTTGTGCCCATTTTGGACGCGGACACGGCTCGAAAATGTGCTCAGTATGATAGATTCGTGATCAGTATGCTAAGGGCTACACAAATGTGTAATTAGTTTTGCAAAATACTAAAATCTATTTATATATGACATTTCATCGAACACGCATTTAAATACACCGATACTTGTCCGATACGGACACGAAATGGACACGAGATCCTACCAAACTTGGGCTACACCTAGGAGGACCTTAAATGGATGTATCTATGTAAAGAAATCAGGATTTTACTAGGGTTTGTAGGGTTTTACCTATTGAGTGTTCAAACTCAATGTAAAGAGCCTCGACTTGACCACTTCCTCGATTTGCTACGGTTCAAACATCCTCAAACCTCGCTAGCAAGCATCCACAAGTCTCCTCTAATGTTGGGGATGATGATGCAATTGATTTGACTCAATTTGGGCTCAATTTGGATTAATTGGGAGAGTTTAGGGAAGAACAAAGTAGGGTTCTTCTAGGTTTTCTAAAAAGAGGCAATGGCTCTTAAGTAGGGTTCTTTCTTTTTCACAAATATCCTAAGAAAAATATCCTACCACAATAATATCTAGATATTACTAACCTTGACACTTAGTAGGAATATTCTAACCTTGATTCTAACCTCAAGGCTAATCTAGGTTAGGTTAAACTTCTAGGTTAAGGCTTAACTAAAAGATTAGCACAATATTTAATTAATCAAAATTACAATTTCATAAAATTGTCAAAATGACCAAAATACTCCTAGGCTAAAAAGTAGTAATATGACATTCTAATCACATGACTAGGCTCCTTGGTCATGGTTAGTCTCTACGGTTAGCAAAACAAGGGTTTAACTAGTTAACCATCAAAATCACAATTCAATTATTTAAATAGTTTTAAATTAATTAAAAATCACTAAAAATCATAATATGATTTAAATATTATTAAATAATTATAATTATAAAATTTCAAAATTACCTTCATTTAGAAAACTGTGTGTTACACGGTCCGAGTTCGGTCCGAGTTTAGATCGAGTTCGGTTGTTTCATATTCAAATATTTGTTACCTCCAAATCTGCATGCAACGTTCGTTTGCGAAATCTTTACATCCGAATTCCACCCGAATTCTGCCCGAGTTCGGTTCTTAAAAACACCTATAAAAAGAAGAGAAATTTCCTTTTCAATCACTCAATCAATTCTTCTCTTTATCTATTCCTAAAGTGTTTTTCAGTCTTCTAAAAGCTTTCATACTCTACCTATATATCTCTTAGCCAAAGCCAGTAATATCGATTCGATTTAGAGTTCTTTGGTTCTCGAAGTTGTAAAGAGGTCATTCAAGTTCAGAAATCATCTTTGTATTAGGAGCTGGTCGTGCGCTCGTCACCAAGCACGGTGTTGTAAAGTTGGTCGTGCACTTATCACCAAGCACGGTGTTGTAAAGAGACTGCAATCTCTCAATTAGCTTGTGAATAGTAGATTAATAGCAGGCAAGAGTACCTGCAACTGGATTAGTCGTCCAATAGGGAAACCAGTATATATTGCGTTGTTCACTGAGTTTGATTCTCTGATCTCTTGCTACATTTATTTATTGTCTCTTTATTTACTGCCATAGTGATTTGCTTTTAATGTTTTAAGTGGTGATTTATTTTGCCACACTCGCACTCACTATATTCAACCCCCTCTAGAGGTGCTCAACGGTCCTACAAATGGTATCAGAGCGGGTTATATTCTAATATAACAACCTAAGAGAGTATATATGGCAGCCGTAAAATCAATATTCAACGGTGAAGGGCAATCCACAAATAGACCCCCACTATTCGATGGAACAAACTATACATACTGGAAAACACGTATGACATTCTTCTTAAAGTCTCTTGACTTTGATCTTTGGTCTATAGTTATTGACGGTTATAAGAAATCGACACCTACAGTGGTTGATGGCGTACTTACAGACAATTCTCATGATAAATATACAGAGGCAGAAAAAACAAAGGCTAGTCTAGATGCATGTGCCATCAACGCACTGTTCTGTGCAATTGACAAGACGGAGTTCAATCGAGTTTCAACCTGTAAGACGTCTCATGAGATTTGGAAACTTCTTGAGGTAACTCGTGAAGGTACCTCCCAAGTAAAGGAATCCAAAATCAACAGACTAACACAGGATATGAATCTTTTAAAATAAAATCTGGCGAGTCAATTACACAGATGTTCACTTGTTTCCTTGATATTACTAATCTTTTGCAATCTCCTGGTAAGGATTATAGTAATCACGAGAATATCAGAAAAGTTCTACGGGCTCTAACCAAGAATTGGAACCCAAAGGCAACGGTAATTATTGAAGGAAACGATCTCACCATAATGACTCTGGAAACACTTATGGGCAAGCTGATGACCCATGAGCTAGACCTACAAGAGTTTGAAGAAGCAATCCCAAAAGAAAAATCTATCGCCTTCAAAGCTCAAGCCAAAAGATCAACATGCAAAAATTCTGATGAAGAATCATACAGTAGTGATGAACTAGCCCTACTCGTGAAGGTACTATGTCCCGACCAATGTTTTAAGTCCAGCTCGTCCCTCTGATAATGACGACTATGACTCCGGTCTATTTTCTGATCGTAAAATCTGTATTGGAGCTTGTGTCAACTTTACAATTTTTCTGAATATGCTCCTACCTTTAACCGACTTTGAATTCGGGACTTCTTTGAAATTTCTAATAATATTTATGATAATGTCGTTAGGATGTTTTACTGCAACTTGCAAGTAAAAGAAAATGGCAATTTATATTCTTGTGTTGCTAGATAAGAACTTGAGTTCAATGCCACTGATATCAATGAATATTTTCACGTTCCTGATATTGGTGAAGCTTTGATGGATATTAACCACGTCCAGTTTCCAGAAGGTGTCACCCTTGACTCCTTCAAAGAATTGATGTGTCACCCTCGTCCTGTCCCACGTAGGGTATATTTAAACACTTGAATCAGCACTTTTATGAATTGCATCGCTTTATCTTCTCCACTTTACTTCCGAAAAGGGGATCTTCTGACGAGATCACCTTCATGGAATTATTTGCGATGTATCATATTCACTTTGGCATACCTTTCTCCATCCCCAAGACTGTTATGGCTTGGATGCTCAATTGCAGAAGTGCAGGACGTAACCTTGTTTACCCAATGCACCTAACATATATCTTTAAGAGATTTGAGATTGATCTTCAAATCTGTCCTTTTTTCTCCTTCTACTGAGCTTAGTAGAGCTAGGTTGTATCCAAACCCTCCTCCTCCACCCGATACCGAACCTACTACTCCGATTCATGATGATGGCCCTCAGGCTCCTGCTCTAGCTGCTCGAGCCCCTGCTCCTGGTTTCGACCCAGGCTTTTATCAGTGCTTTGATGACTTTGTTGCCCTCTCAGCTCAAGGTCATCAGAGTTACATTGACTCTGAGTTCCGCCACATCACGCAGGCACCGGTGTTGCAAAATAGCATTGTTGATATACACTGGAGTCTATCTTATGATCCCACTCATCATGTTCCGATGATCCATCACCCCAGATTCACTGGTCCGAGGTTCGATGATGAGGCTACATTTGCTTATTTCTATCCTACTACAACTTACTTTCTACCGGATGCTCCTGGAGGTGATGATACATCATTATGATGTGGGACTACAGTTAGTGATTTGTTGGATGTAGTTGCTAGATGATGATCTATGTAGTTTCTTTTATGATGTATCAGTCTAAACTTTTGAGTTAGACTTTTTATTAGACTCTTTTTGATAGTCATAAACTTTTGAGTTATGACTTATGCAGTTTATGTTAGTTGCATCTTATTCTAGTGCTATTATGATATTTCTTTGTCTTTTCTCACTGCTACTTCTAGTTTACTATTGCTACGACTTGTTATATATAGATATGTTCTTTCTTTGTCTTTTGGTGAGCATTGTTAGCTTCACACATTACGGGAGAGCCATAACATTTTGATCATGACAAAGGGGGAGAAAGAGAAATACACCATTTTTTTCAAATTTATTAGTTATATTTTGGTATAGACTAAAGTTTGTCAATTATCAAAATGGGGAAGATTGTTGGTCCATTACCAAATGGTCACACCCGATTTTGATAAATCAACAGATTACTTAAGTCAATAACAAAATATACAAACTACTGCTAACATTTCAGGTCAAGTAAATTCAATATCAGAGAGTGTACTACAACATCAGCAAGCATGAAAATCATCATCCCGAAGTACTTATGCACTGGAAACCGTCTGAGTCATTTTACATTTTATTATGTATTTTATTCTTTATTGAGTCTAGAATACAAATTATAAAATCGACTGAGTATTACTGGCTTAGGTTATTCACAGTCCATTCATTCAAAGTCCACTTACCAAAAGTTCCATTTATTCTATGCAACAGAATTTGACAAAACATTACTAGATGAACTTAGACAGAACTCAGGTTCAGTTCGGTCCGAGTTCGAATCGAGTTCGGTTGTTTCATATTCAAATGTTTGTTACCTCCAAATTTGCATGCAACATTTGTTTATGAAATCTTTGCATCCGAATTCCACCCGAACTCTGCCCGAGTTCGGTTCTTAAAAACACCTATAAATAGAAGAGGAATTGTTATTTTCAAATCACTCAATCAATTCTTCTCTTTATCTATTCCTAAAGTATTTTTCAGTGTTATAAAAGCTTTCATACTCCACCTATACATCTCTTAGCCAAAGCCAGTAATATCGATTCGATTTAGAGTTCTTTGGTTCTCAGAGTTGTAAAGAGGTCTTTCAAGTTCAGAAATCATTTCTATTTTAGGAGCTGGTCATGCGCTCGTCACCAAGCACGGTGTTGTGAAGTTGGTCGTGCACTTGTCACCAAGTACGGTGTTGTAAAGAGACGCAAGCTCTCAATTAGCTCGTGAATAGTAGATTAACAGCAGGCAAGAGTACCTGCGACTGGATTAGTCCTCCAAGAGGGAAACCAGTATATATCGCGATGTTCACTGAGTTTGATTCTCTGATCTCTTGCTACATTTATTTATTGTCTCTTTATTCACTGCCATAGTGATCTGCTTTTAATGTTTTAAGTGGTGATTTATTCCGCTGCACTCGCACTCACTCTATTCACACCCTCTAGAGGTGCTCAACGGTCCTACAATTGGTCGTTGGCCCATTACCAAATGGTCACATCCGATTTTGATAAATCAACAGATGACTTAAGTCAATAACAAAATATACAAACTACTGCTAACATTTTATGTCAAGTAAATTCAATATCAGGGAGTGTACTACAACATCAGCAAGCATGAAAATCATCATCCCGACGTACTTATGCACTGGAAATAGTCTGAGTCATTTTACAGTTTATTATGTATTTTATCCTTTATTGAGTCTAAAATACAAATTATACAATCGACTGAGTAATACTGGCTTAGGTTATTCACAGTCCATTCATTCAAAATCCACTTACCAAAAGTTTTATTTATCCTATGCAACAGAATTTGACAAAACATTACTAGATGAACCTAAACCGAACTCAGGCCGAGTACGGTCCGAGTTCGGACCGAGTTTGGTTGTTTCATATTCAAATGTTTGTTACCTCCAAATCTTCATGCAATGTTCGTTTGCAAAATCTTTGCATTCGAACTACACCCGAACTCTGCCCGAGTTCCGTTCTCAAAAACACCTATAAATAAAAAAGAAAATTTTTATTTCAAATCACCCAATCAATTTTTCTCTTTATCTATTCCTAAAGTGTTTCTCAGTGTTCTAAAAGCTTTCATACTCCACATATACATTGCTTAGCCAAAGCCAGTAATATCGATTCGATTTAGAGTTCTTTGGTTCTCAAAGTTGTAAAGAGGTCGTTCAAGTTCAGAAATCATCTCTGTTTTAGGAGCTGGTCGTGCGCTCGTCACCAAGCACGGTGTTGTGAAGTTGGTCATGCACTTGTCACCAAGTACAGTGTTGTAAAGAGACTGCAAGCTCTCATTAGCTTGTGAATAGTGGATTAACAGCAGGCAAGAGTACCTGCGACTGGATTAGTCCTCTAAGAAGGAAACCAGTATATCTCGCGGTGTTCACTGAGTTTGATTCTCTGATCTCTTGCTACATATATTTATTATCTCTTTATTCACTACTATAGTGATCTACTTTTCATGTTTTAAGTGGTAATTTATTCTACTGTACTCGCACTCACTCTATTCACCCCCTCTAGAAGTGCTCAACGGTCCTACAATTGGTATCAGAGCGGGTTATATTCTAATATAACAACCTCGGAGAGTATATATGGCAGCCGTGAAATCAATATTCAACGGTGAAGTGCAATCCACAAATAGACCCCCACTATTTGATAGAACAAACTATACATACTGAAAACACGTATGACATTCTTCTTAAGAAACCGATACCTACAGTGGTTGATGGCATACTTACAGACAAGCTTCATGATAAATATATAGAGGCAGAAAAAACAAAGGCTAGTCTAGATGCACGTGCCATCAACCCATTATTCTGTGCAATTAACTAGACGGAGTTCAATCGAGTTTCAACCTGTAAGACGCCTCATGAGATTTGAAAACTTCTTGAGGTAACTCATGAAGGTACTTTCCAAGTGAAGGAATCCAAAATAAGCAGACTAACACAGGAATATGAATCTTTCAAAATGAAACATGACGAGTCAATTACACAGATGTTCACTCGTTTCCTTGATATTACTAATCATTTGCAATCTCTTGGTAAGGATTACAGTAATCACGAGAAGATCAGAAAAGTGCTACGGGCTCTAACGAAGAACTGGAATCCAAAGGCAACGGAAATTATTAAAGAAAATGATCTCACCATAATGACTCTGAAAACACTTTTGGGCAAGCTAATGACCCATGAGCTGGACTTACAAGAGTTTAAAGAAGCAATCCCAAAAGAAAAATCTATCGCCTTCAAAGCTCAAGCCAGAAGATCAACATGCAAAGATTCTGATGAAGAATCATCCAGTGGTGATGAACAAGCCGTGCTAGTGAAGAATTTCAGAAAATTCTTAAAGTTTAAAAAATCAAACAGAAGGAAGAAAGATGTCCATAAAAGCAATAAAGAAGAAACAATCTCCTTTGGATGCAAGAAGTCAGGGCATATGAAGAAGGACTAACCAACTCCAAAGAAAGCAATCCATATGATAGTTCAAGATCAAGCCGAAGAATAACAAGTAGTCGAAAGTATGCAAATACAAGTATCTGGCATGAAAGTGATGCTAGTAAATCAGAGAAGAAGATAGACCCTGCAGCACTGCAAATGTCTGTCTTATGGCTTTCGATAAGGTATTCTCAAATCTTCTATATGATGATTTTACTTTTGATGAGCTAGAAAATGCCTTCAACGAATTACTTAAAGAACACAGAAATGTGCTTGACAAGTATAAGCAATCTCGAAAAAAGGTCAAGGCATGCACAACCGAAGTAGCTAGATTGTCAAATATCATTGAAGATATTAGAGAGACATCTACTACTGGTAACACGGATGAGATAGCAAGCTTAAAGTAGACTATCATGAGGCTATCCTCAAATTTGAAAAGAAAGAAAGAGACTATGTCAAGATACAAGAGTTATATGACAGAAAAGAAGAGGCACTTAGTCACAGAGCAAAGACTCATTGATATGACCGCTAAATATGAAGAGTCTTATGCGGTTTCTAAAAAATTAGAAATCAAGTTAGGCAAACCGGCTATACCTGTGACACATCCTAAAGTTAGTCTTAAAGCTAAGCATACACCTAAGAGGACTAATCCACAGAAAGCACGTAAGAAACACGAATATCACCATGCTTTCACATATAGGTTTTCAAAGAAACCACATATGCATGTCAACACAAATTCAACTAACACATTTTCAAAACTTACTTGCACGTACTGTGGTACTCATGGGCACGTATCACAGTATTGTCTAGCAAGAAAGCTTGTTGACAATCACACACTGATTTGGAGACCTAAGACTAATCAACATGGACCCTTCAATAAATGGGTACCAAAGGATTCATCTACTTGTTTT
The DNA here is from genome assembly GCA_029216955.1 of Iris pallida. Lineage (NCBI taxonomy): Eukaryota > Viridiplantae > Streptophyta > Magnoliopsida > Asparagales > Iridaceae > Iris > Iris pallida. The sequence goes on from JANAVB010031617.1 coordinate 22,463,647, forward strand.
GTAGGTGGACCCTCAACCCTCTAATGCTAAAAGCAAGTGAATCCTTGATAGCAGATATTCGCGGCACATGACTGGTGATGTATCTTTGTTCGCCATGTTATCTATAAAGAAAGAAGGATACGTCTCCTTCGAAAACAACCTGAGAGGTGATATAATTGGAAATGGCATTGTTGGTATATCTCCTTATCCTGTAATAAAAGATGTTTGTCAAGTTACGGAATTGGAACATAACCTACTGAGTATAAGTCACTTAGTAGATAATGGTTATGGCATCAATTTTGTAAAAGATAAATGTACAATATATGATATGTCATCTGGTAATCCCGTATATGAAGGGATTAAAGAAGACAATAATTATGTTTTCTTTCTAGAGAGTACTAATAATGCAGGAAGATATCCAGTAGCAAACTTAGATGAAGGCTGGTTGTGGCATATGAGGCTAGGACATGCTAATATGGATACTATCTCACGGCTAAGCACTAAAAAGTTGGTAAAAGGACTCCCTGGGATATCATTCAAGAGAGATATGGTATGTGCAGACTGTGAAAAGAACAAAGCAGATAGGTCTACATTTAAATCCATCAACGATGTAAGTACTGCTAGACCTTTGCAGTTGATACATATAGATTTATTTGGTCCTAGTAGAGTCGCTAGTCTTGGCAGTAAGCTCTACGCCTTTGCTATTGTTGATGATTGCGCTCGCTTTACTTGGGTTTACTTTTTATTAAACAAAAGTGATACAATTTTTTGAATTTTAGATATTTTGTAAAAAGGTACAAAATGAAAAAGACTTCATGATTACTCGTATCCGAAGTGATCATGGTGGCGAATTCATAAATACTGATTTTAAAAAGTTTTATGATGATAGTGGATATTACCATAACTTTTCTTGTCCTAGAACTCCTCAACAGAATGGTGTTATGGAGCGGAAGAACCGTACTCTAAGCGAGATGGCTAGAGTCATGCTGAATCAGCACAATCTTTCTAAATACTTTTGGACAGAAGCTGTTAGTGCAGCCTGTCATGTTTTAAATAGGGTGTTAATTCGACCTATCTCGAAGAAAACACCTTATGAACTTTGGTTTGGAAGAATTCCAAATATTTCATATTTTAAAGTTTTTGGATGTCGTTGTTTTATCCTGAACACCAAGGACAACTTGGGAAAATTCGACTCTAAAGCAGATGAAGGAATATTTCTCGGATATGCTGCTAAGAGTATGGGATATAGAATTTTCAATAAAAGATCTATGATTGTTGAAGAATCCATTAACGTTACTTTTGATTAGCTCAATAGTCACAGATCTAGCGACAATGATGATAAAAATGTATAAGCCAAAACCGATAAAAGTCCTGTGGAAGATCTGACTCATAGATTTGAGTCATTGAAGTTCTTGCCAGATCATCCAGAGACGATCATTATAGGTGATATATCAAAAGGTGTAAGTACACGCTCTTCATATAGAGATACTGAAATAGCAGCTAATGTAGCCTTCATTTCACAAGTAGAACCTAAGAATGTAGCAGATGCTATTAATGATGAATTTTGGATTGATGCCATGCAAGAGAAACTTAATTAATTTGAGAGAAACCAAGTTTGGGAACTCGTTCCTAAACCTATTGGTTAATCGATAATTGGTACTAAATGAGTGTTCGAAAATAAATTAAGTGAAGATAGACAAGTTCTACTCTACAAAGCACGTCTAGTGACACAAGGTTATAATCAAGAAGAAGGTATTGATTATGACGAAACATATACTCATGTTGCTAGACTAGAAGCTATCCGCATGTTTTGTGCATTTGCATGTTTTAATGATTTTAAATTATTTCAAATGGATGTGAAATGTGCATTTTTAAACGAATTTTTGAAAGAAGAAGTTTTTGTGAAACAACCCCCTGGTTTTGAAATTTTTTAAAAACTTGATCACGTCTTCAGACTTAAGAAAGCACTCTATGGACTCAAACAGGCATTTCGTGCTTGGTATGAATGCCTAAGTGCCTTCTTACTTGAAAATGGTTTTTCAAAAGGAAGAGTTGATACTACTTTATTTATCAAGTCTTTAGATGATGATACTCTTCTTGTGTAAATATATGTTGATGACATCATATTCGGATCTCCTAACGAAAAACTTTGTCAAGAGTTTGCTAAGTCTATGCAGAGTGAATTTGAGATGAGTATGATGGGAGAGCGAAACTTCTTTCTAGGACTTCAGATCAAACAACACTCAAAAGGAATATTTATCAATCAATCTAAATATACAAAGGACATAATGAAAAAGTATGACTTCAACAATGTAAAGCCAATCGAAACTCCAATGGCTACATCAACAAAGCTTGACACTGATAAAAGTGGCAAACCTGTCGACCAGCATAAATATCGAGGTATGATTGGTAGTTTATTGTATTTAACTGCTAGTCGCCCTGATATTATGTTTAGTGTCTGCATTTGTGCATGATATCAGGCAAATCCTATGGAATCACACTTATGTGCCATTAAGCGTATCTTTCGATACCTTAAGGGAACTTCAACAATCGACTTATGGTATCCTAAAACCAAATCTTTTAACCTGATAGGTTACTCGGATGCAGATTTTACAGGATGCAAAGTAGACCGTAATACCAGCGGTACGTGTCATTTCCTAGGAAAGGCCTTAGTCTCATGGTTTAGCAAGAAACAAAATTCTGTAGCACTATCAACTACTAAGGCTGAGTATATCACCGCAGGATGATGTTGTGCTCAAATTTTGTGGATGAAGCAAACCTTAGAAGACTACAATCTGCACTACACTAAGATTCTTATTTATTGTGACAACACTAGCACTATTAACCTGACTAAGAATCCTGTATGTCATTCACGCACAAAGCACATAGAGATTCGTTATCACTTTTTACGTGATCACCAACAATACGGGGATATTTGCTTAGAATTTGTTGACACAGATCATCAACTAGCAGACATTTTCACAAAACCATTAGCTGAAGACCGCTTTAACAATCTGCGTCGATAGCTCGGCATACTTGAATTTTTAGATTCATAATGTAGTATGATTAGTAAATCAATTTATAACTCAAAACTTTGAACTTTATTAATGGACGTTATTTTGGGTACAAGCCGAAAGGGTCCTTCTGTCATACAGGCATAAATAGCCTGAAGCGACACGGTGTACTAGTCTTCGGACTACCGCTAGCTTGGATCCGGCCCCAACAGCTAACCCAAAGTAATAGAAATTATTAAATAAAAAAGTATGCACGTTATACATTGAATATTATCAATTATACAGCATTAATAACATTGCAAATACAAGCAGCCGAACTGTAAAACCCCTAAATTTATACTAAAATATTTTTTTAATTGTTACTTTTGGTATTATATGACGAGAATGAATACACATATACGAAATAATTTATTATTTGTACAAAGGTTTTATTAGTAGATTTTTGTAAAAAAATTATATGTTGCTAAATATTTTTTGTTGTTTATAAAAGGTGTCGCACTAAATTTTATTATGCATTTTAGAAATATAGAAGATAAATGATTTATTATTTTATACAAAGGTTTTATTGGAGTATTCATCGTATGCATGCAGCTGGCATATCTACGTACTTGGTCCTAAGTATTTTGGGACTAGGGCATTACATGTTTTTGTGGTGGCCCATGCAGGTCAAGTTTATCACTTCAGTTACGTGACTGTACCGATGTGAACCTGCATATAGTAATAGAGTTTAGGATCTCATCCACAAGCTTGACCTCCTTCCTTGCTTCAAGTTTCGAACTCTCATTACCATCCTTGATTTGCATCCTGCTTGAACTCTTTCTACCGTAATTCCAATTTTTCGTGCTTAGTGACAGCTAGGAAGATGATTATACTATTATATGCTCATAGGTCAAATATATGGCTAGAAGGATTATATTGACAATTGGAATACATTGAGACCTTAATTGAGTTATAAAGGCATTTTCCTAAAAGTATGATTTTTAATGATTAGTAAATTATAAATTGGGTAGTAGCGATATTACCAAAGAAAAATTTTAATTTTGAGATTACTAGGTAGTAATCACCGGAGGATTGATAGAATTTTATTTTGATACTGCAAAAAAAAGTTAGAATCTATACACAATTGAAAAAAAAATTGATTTGATTTTTGATATTTATGATTTATTGGGTTGTAGCTATACATCTTGAAGGGATATAAACTAGTTTGAAAAGAAGTTTAGATTTTAAATGTGTTGTACGAATTACGAATTGGATTGATAAAACTTGTTAAAAATTTCTTAAGGTCTTAACTTGAGTCGTACGATTTGCGAATTACAAGTTTTTAAATTTTGAGTATTTAAGTTTAAAGTAATGGAAACAATTTTTTGAGGAAAAATTTCACATTTTCAATTGTGTCCTATGATTGATGATTTATAAATCTATTTAGATTTTGAGTTTAAAAAGTTTTGATTAAAAAAAGGATGACTTTTTATTTTGAAGGTTTTAGAAAATATGGATGCTTTATTGAAATATAAAATCAATGTGATAAAAATCGAACGTTTTAAATTGTGTCGTAGGATTATGGTTGATAGGTGCATAAAAATATTGAGCTTAAATTTTGAGATTGCTTTGTAATATGCTAAGAGTTTATCTAGAGAGTTATTTGAAAAAAAAATTAGAGTTTTAAAGTTATGATTGTTATGTCATTTTTTTAGATTCAGGACTTATGAACTCTGGAGTATAAAAGTTGGATTAAAAATATTAAATTTGGAAAAGTTAGTAGTAACGTGATAAAAGTTTACTTTGAGATTTATGAAAGGGATTTAAATTTTTTTAGTCATAATTAAGTTGGACAGATTAGCGTGAACATAAATTATGGTAGATTATTTTTTTAAAAATTTTATTAAGAAACTTTTTGGAGGAAACTCGAATTAAAAATTTAATAGTAGGCTACCAAGATAGCCCTATTGAGATAGAAGTATTCCACCCGAATTGCCATATCTCTCATGACCATGATAGTAGTATATACTCAAGTGTAGCTAGTCATCTATCATGCGACTATATCAATATCTTGACTTACTCGACCTTCCCTCAAATCTAGATCTTTTATTGTGACCTTCTAACCGTTTGAAATTTGAAAAATGATTTGATCGTTCCTTGACTATATCAATCTAGGAGACTATCTTCCCTCTAGAAATTGTCCCTAAGTTATTTTACTGGATTCCTTAATTACTGTTATTTTATGCTTAAACTTGATCTTCTTTATTTTTGTGCATTAATTGTCTCCTCATGAACTCCCACTTTCTATTTTAGATCTTTTGGCGTCCCTTACCGTGACTTTGAAATTCGGAGTGTAATACTAGTTGTTACCTTCCAACAAATTTTATATGCAAGACCTAGACAAGCCCACCTTCATGTAGGTATATCATGTCCCACTAAAATACGTCTCTTTGTACCCTATTTGTATGATACGACTTTCGGATCATAAAGACTAAACTATAACCTCTACCATGATACCGATTTATTTTTTGACCACGGATAGGGACTCAACCTTGACTCAATTCTTTCGAACCGATATGTCATTGTGTTCTACTAAATTTCTTAAATGCTTAACTTTGTACATTATCTTGATTGCTTGACCCATTGTCTCATCGCACTACTAGTTTAACTCTTGTAAGTTGGGTAGAATACCTCAAAACCTAACAAACCCTTTGTCCCTGTGACCCATATTGATAATTTTACTTAGACTATAGAATTCAAAGGACCCTAACTTATCTAGCCAACCAAGCTATAGATAAGGAAACACTAGGACGGCTGCATGGGCCCAAACTTCGGGCAAGACTTAGATTTTAAATTATCTTGGTCTATTTAATTTCCTTTGTCATTACCCCCTACTTATATTTTGACTATCTTATGCTGCTAATTTAGCCTAAGTTTTGCAAGCTTATTTCTTTATCAAGCTTGATCATGACATGTTTTATTGGGTGCGCACCCAACTAACATATTGTCTAATCAGAACCGGTGCATGATGGTCTGATCAACCTAGTGCACTTTGGTTCGCTTTTCATATATTGTTCTACGTGGATAGAGATATATTTAAACTTGGCCTCTAGAATCCCATCTGTGACTGCCTTGACAATTCTTTTGAAAATTTTCAATCGTCTTTGAACCACTTATTCGTATTCGATAATATCTTCGAACCCTTTATTATTTTCGTCTTTCGCCTATTTTAGAAAGACAAAACACTCGTACTTGACATCCCCTTAGCTGCCCACCAGCTATTGCCAAGATAGTTAGCCACTGACCAATCAATATGACTATATCCCCGTCTTGAGTTGTCTTTTTCCTCGACCCTAGATTCATTATCTCGACCTTCTTGAAACTTGAGAACGAATCAAATCTAAACCTAGACAACTATCTTCTCTCAAGGAACCATATCTCCCAAGTCCCTTATTATTCTCTAATTCATGTTATCATGATTTTATTGCCTTAACTAGCAACCCACATTCAATTCCATGTTCATGTTTTATAAAATTTCGCGATATCGAAATCACGGTGCATGTCTGTATTGAACATCGTTTCCTTACCTCGCCCAATGAATTGTTCATACCTCATTATCGATTAAACTCTTGTACCCTACCTATTCCTAAATTTCGAGGACGAAATTCTTGTAAGTTGGATATGATGTAAAACCCCTAAATTTCTACTAAACTATTTTTTTAATTGTACTTTCGATATTATATGACAAGAATGAATACACATATACGAAATAATTTATTATTTTATACAAAGGTTTTATTAGTAGATTTTTGTAAAAAAAAATTATATGTTGCTAAATATTTTCTGTTGTTTATAAAAGGTGTCGCACTAAATTTTATTATGTGTTTTAGAAATATAGAAGATAAATATTTTTGTTCCCTATCTACTATAAAAATATTTGTAATTTATGTCTTAAATATGTAGTGGGTTGCACCATGATCTTTAAACTTTACAGTATTGTTATACAAGTATAAGAAATAATTTGCGAAAAATATTTTTTAAGCACTATTTTGTGTACTATTAAATTTAGGTATATTTTGATTTTGAAAACTGATGGTAATGGTTTTTCTTATTTACAAAAATATATTTCAAATATGTAAATATTTATTATAATTTTTGTAATTTTTTATTACTTATAGAAAGATAATTTGGATTTGTTGGATTTAAATATTTCATTGTCGTGGTGAAATAAATTAGGAATTTATTTTATTTTAAATAATGGTATTATCTAGAATTAAATTGGATTTTGAATTTGATTTAAAATAATTAGTGAATTATCTAATATAGGTTTAAATCACTCTTATTAGTTATCTAATCAGGATGTCTCTACCCTATAAATAGAGGAGATCGTCATCGTTTTCTCCATAATATTCACATTCACATCTGAAATTTATCGTCTTCGATAACCTCGGACTGACGACCCTGTCATGGTCGCTCCCTCATTCTCCCCGCCGACACCACAAAACACCAACGTCACCACCGGCCTTTCTGCCAACAACTTCGACAAACCCTATCACACCACCGACTCTCCATCAACCATAACATCCGATCCCAATCTCGATCTCGATCCCTGCCACCCGTTGCCTCGGCACCACCGAACCACCCCCTACACAACCGACCACCTCCTCACCTCGCCTCTGTCAAACCCGAACACCACAACCACCACCACCAACTCACCTATCCCCGCCGAGCCTTCTGCCATCCTCTTCGCCGTGGCCTCCCAGTAACTGCCGCCTCCGCGCACGACGTCGCGGTCAATCGAGCCCCAGAGGTTCTGCACCTCCATGATCGATCGTGCGTTGCCCGCGCCGTAATTGGACTCCGGGGCAGCAGGTACTGCCGGTCTCCGCCGCAGTTTAGCCCTCGCGGCCAGCCGTCGGAGCCTTCCCCAGGTGAGCTCCCGCTTCTTCCCCTTTAATCTTCTTCTTCGACTTCATCTTCCTCAACTATTCCTTCTTCTTCAGTTTTTTTCCTCATTTCTGAATATGTACTCTCATCATCCCTTTCCTTTTTTTTATATATTAATCGATATGTGGCACTACAAACATTGGGATATAAAGAAGTTAGTATTTTAATATTTTTGTCATTATACTTGATGATTGAGGCATATATATAATTCCTAAGCTTATTATTAGTATTAATATATTTTTATTATTATTATTATTATAGAATAAGTATGTACATTATAATAGTATGATTATTATCATATTTTGTATTTAATACCCTATGTTTTAGTTGCTACTTGTTAAATATATTATTAAATATTTTTACTGAAATAGAGTTTTGGGATGGACTCTATATTTTTTTGAATAAGATCTAGAACCCATAAATATATTATCATAAAAATAAATTTATCTAGCTAGATTCAAAAATATTATTTGATAAAAATTTGAGTTTTGCCTTCAAATATTTTTCCTTGATTTTTATATATTCATTTAAATATTTTGACTGATAAAAAAATATATTTATACTATTTTTATGGTATTAAATGGTAGTAATATTTTTCTAGCTAAGTAAAATATAGTTTCGTCCTAAAACGATTTTTCTAGTATGTTTTATAAAGGTAGTTTCCAATTTATACAAAGAGATATTTTCAAATATTTATCTAAAAACCTATTTCGACTAATAAAATCTACTTTTCAAGTAATGCAAATCTTTTTAAAAATATTTTATAAGTATCTACTCTCCACAAAAAATTTTTTTTTGTCACCACAAATCGTTGCTGCTCATTCATTTTTATCACCTCGCTGATTCAGACTCCTCCACATCAACCATGACTATCAGACCAAAGAAGACTTGTCGGATTATTGCACCACACCAGGCAAGATACCTTGACATCTTTACTGCTTATATTTAGTTGCATTTTAATATTTAGTTATTATATATTACTGCACTTTTATTTCCAGTTAATTATTTTCTTCTTGCATGTGGACCTAGAATTAAGGGATTACCGTCAATTTAGTGTCTTATTAACTTGTCACGATTGTACACGAGTTATGCGTGAGTTGTGAGTAACATATAGAGGTCACTTGCGTGTTGGCTGATCTCCTGTGCGCATGCGTTGGAAATAACTATCAATAGATGCATGTTAGAAGACTTGACAGTTATTAGGTATAAAATAGTGTTGTGGAAACGATATGTGTTGGTGCGTCATGGTTACGATGCATGTATAGTATCATTGGAGGGAGAGGACAGCTTTTAGCATAGGGACTACATTTACTTTTACACACATTTTAGGCTGATAGCGACTCGGATGAGCGCTACTTACTGTCCCGGGGTCGATAGCGACTCAGATGAGCACTACTTACTGCCCATGACCGATAGTGACTCGGATGAGCGCTACTTATCGCCACTCTTTATTTATTCTGCTGATCCTACAGCCCCTGCGTAGAACATTGTCCTCAAAGTGCATATCACTTTGACGGTTAGGGACCCAGTTGTGTTGTAGCCTTATAGTGTTTACAATTACAGTTATAATGGCATGTTCTTTATGTATCTTGTTACATCCCTCTAAGGACCTGGTGATTTCTCCAGGTGTGTTTTTGTGATTTTCGCAGGTGCTCTAGCCAAGGCCATAGTTTACTATCTACCTTCGCGTTGCTAGCTCTTGGATCGTCTTTCGCTTCGCTCGACTCTTCCATCGTTGCTATGTATTTCTCTCTTTTTAGTTGGTGGTGGATTTGTCTCCGCTCAACGTTTTGTACAAATGACATTTATAAGTTGATTATATGATATATTTATTTGTGGATGAGATTAGTTTCGTGGTTACTGCAGTTTACAGCTTATGTGTACATACGAGATTTCCATATATTGGAGTATTCTTCGTATGCATACAGCTGACATGTCTACGTACTTGGTCCTAAATATTTTGGGACTGGGGCTTTACACGAACTCGGACAGAACTCGGACCGAGTTCGGACCAAGTTCGGATGGTAACTGTACGAATTTCCAGAACAGAACAGCCAGCCCTAGCCTTTATATATCCCACTTTTACCACTTCTACTCTCATCATCCTACCGAGAATACTCACCAAAGCCCTAGGTGAAGGTTCTCCTCCTCTTCTTCTTCAAGTTTTATGGTGTTTTGAAGTGATCCCCTTCATCTTCTTCTTCCTTCTTTCAAAGGTAATCATCTATCTTCTCTCTTTTCTTTATATGGCACCCAAAGCCCAAAAAAGAAAGATTGATGCCTCCTAAGTAGGATCATCCTCATCTGACAATGTCCCAACCAATGTTTTCAGTCCAGCTCGTCCCTCTGATAATGACGACTATGAATCCAGTCTATTTCCTGACAAAGAATTTTTTGATATTTGGTTTACTTCCTTCTTTGGTCGTAAAATCTATGCTGGAGCTTGTGTCAACTTTACATTTTTTTTCTGAATATGCTCCTACCTTTAACCGACTTGGAATTTGGGACTTCTTTGAAATTTTTGATAATATATGATAATGCCGTTAGGATGTTTTACTGTAACTTGCAAGTAAAAGATAATGACAATTTCTATTCTTGTGTTGCTGGACAAGAACTTGAGTTCAATGCCACTGATATCAGTGAATATTTTCACGTTCCTGATATTGATGAAGCTTTGGTGGATATTAACCACGTCCAGTTTCCAGAAGGTGTCACCCTTGACTCCTTCAAAGAATTGATGTGTCACCCTCGTCATGTCCCACGTAGGGTGTATTCAAAACACTTGAATCAGCAATTCTATGAATTGTATCGCTTTATCTTCTCTGCTTTACTTTCGAAAAGGGGATCTTCTGACGATATTACCTTCATGGAATTATCTGCGATGTATCATATTCACTTTGGCATACCTTTCTCCATCCCCAAGACTGTTATGGTCTGGATGCTCAATTGTAGAAGTGCGGGGTGTAACCTTGTTTACCCAATGCACCTGGCATCTATCTTCAAGAGATTTGAAATTGATCTTCAAATTTGTCCTTTCGCTTCTCCTACTATTGAGCTTAGTAGAGCTAGGTTGTATCCCAACCCTCCTCCTATATCCGGTGCCGAACCTGCTACTCCGGTTCATGATGATGACCCTCAGGCTCCTGCTCCAGCTGCTCCAGCACCTGCTCCTGGTTTCGACCCAAGCTTTTATCAGCGCTTTGATGACTTTGTTGCCCTCTCAGCTCAACGTCATCAGAGTTACATTGACTATGAGTTCCGCCACATCACCCAGGCACAGGTGTTGCGGAATAGTATTGCTGATATACACTGGAGTCTATCTCATGATCTCACTCATCCTGTTCTGATGGTCCATCACCCCAGATTCACTGGTCCGAGGTTCGATGATGAGGCTACCTTTGCTCATTTCGATCCTACTACAGCTTACTTTCCACCGGATGATCCTGGAGGTGATGATACGCCATTATGATGTGGGACTACAGTTAGTTTTTATTTTTTTTGGATGTAGTTGCTAGATGATGATCTATGTAGTTTCTTTTATGATGTATCAGTCTAAACTTTCGAGTTAGACTTTTTATTGGACTCTTTTTGATAGTCATAAACTTTTGAGTTATGACTTATGCAGTTTATGTTAGTTGCATCTTATTCTAGTGATATTATGATATTTATTTGTCTTTTCTCACTGCTACTTCTAGTTTACTATTGCTAAGACTTGTTATATATGTATATGTTCTTTCTTTGTCTTTTGGTGAGCATTGTTGGCTTCATACATTACGGGGGAGCCATAACATTTTGATCATGACAAAGGGAGAGAAAGAACAATACACCATTTTTTTCAAAGTTATTAGATATATTTTGATATTGACTAAAGTTTGTCAATTATCAAAATGGGCGAGATTGTTGGCCCATTACCAAATGGTCACACCCGATTTTAATAAATCAATAGATGACTTAAGTCAATAACAAAATATACAAACTACTGCTAACATTTCCGGTCAAGTAAATTCAATATCAGAGAGTGTACTACAACATCAGCAAGCATAAAAATCATCATCCTTAAGTACTTATGCACTGGAAAAAGTTTGAGTCATTTTACAGTTTATTATGTACTTTATCCTTTATTGAGTCTAGAATACAAATTGTAAAATCGACTGAGTATTACTGGCTTAGGTTATTCACAGTCCATTCATTCAAAGTCTACTTACCAAAAGTTCTATTTATCCTATGCAACAGAATTTGACAAAAATTACTAGATGAACTTAGACAGAACTCAGGCCGAGTTCGGACCGAGTTTGGTTGTTTCATATTCAAATGTTTGTTACCTCCAAATCTGTATGCAACGTTCGTTTGCAAAATCTTTTCATCCGAACTCCACCCGAACTCTGCCCGAGTTCGGTTCTCAAAAATACCTATAAATAGAAGAGAAATTTTCCTTTTTAAATTACTCAATTTATTCTTCTCTTTATCTATTCCTAAAGTGTTTTTCAGTGTTCTAAAAACTTTCATACTCCACCTATACATCTCTTAGCCAAAGCCGGTAATATCAATTCGATTTAGAGTTCTTTGGTTCAGAGTTGTAAAGAGGTCGTTCAAGTTCAGAAATCATCTCTGGTTTAGGAGCTGGTCGTGCACGTGTGACCAAGCACGGCGTTGTAAAGAGACTGCAAGCTCTTAATTAGCTTATGAATAGCGAATTAACAGCAGGCAAGAGTACGTGCGACTCGATTAGTCCTCCAAGAGAAAAACCAGTATATATCGCGGTGTTCACTGAGTTTGATTCTCTGATCTCTTGCTATATTTATTTACTGTCTCTTTATTCACTGCCATAGTGATATGCTTTTAATGTTTTAAGTGGTGATTTATTCCGTTGCACTCGCACTCACTCTATTCACCCCCCCCTCTAGAGGTGCTCAACGGTCCTACAAGACGGGCCTGAGAGAAACCAAAGGGGGAAAGCGCCCTGGCCGAAGAGTTCGGGAGCAGAGGCCCGAAGGTCGAGGGAGGCGCAGCGGGAAAGGGCTGAGCTCCAAGAGACGGAGGGAGGGGAGCACGAGGAATGACTCCCATAGCAGGCGCGTAGCTAGAGCGCGCGAGTCTACAAGCACAGGGAGAGGAAAAAGCGCGTACAGGAATAAGCGTCAGTGCCAAAGAGGAAGCGCTGGTCAAGCCATGTGCAGAAAGAGAGGCGTCAACATTGCACGCACCACACTTACAAACTAGCACCAAGCGACCTGCGCCACCAACAGAGGAGGACCCAGCACCATGAAAGGTGCCGGAGCCATCCGCGGGCTACAAACGACCTGCGCCACCGAGAGAAAAGGACCCCGCGCCACCAATGGTGCAAGTGCCAATCGCGGGTGGTGGAAAATCAAAATATGAAAATAGGGAGGAGAGCGAGAGATTGGCTCGGTGACCCAAGCGTGTGGGCCCTCGACAGGAAACTGACAGGAGTCATCAAACGAAATATCCACGAGGCAGGAAGATGAGGGGGCCAAAGAGGGGGGAGGGGGCGACGGAGCCCGGCAAAACTGGTGGAGGGAGCAACTCAGGGGAGTGGGAGGGTGGTGGGGGAAGGACAAACATATTTAGTAAGTTCCTAGGCAAAAATATGGTAAGTTATTATTTATCAAATCTTTTATGGAATCTTTTATTTCTATCTATTTAAAAAAAAAATTCAAGTCACTATATGTTTATTGGTCTACATGGAAGCCACATAGAATGGCTCATATAAGAGTATGAGCCCATATATATATATATATATATATATATATATATATATATATATATATATATATATATATATATATATATATATATATATATATATATATTTTTATATATATATAAATATATATATATATATATATATATACAGAAATGCTCCAAAACCAGTCGGCTGGTGTATTATAGAACCACCATATGTTTTATGGATTGGATTGAAATTTAGTTATATATATATATATATATATATATATATATATATATATATATATATATATATGTATTATATAAAAAATATATATATATATATATATATATATATATATATATATATATATATATGTATGTATTATAGAACCACCATATATTTTATGGATTGGATTGAAATTTATATATATATATATATATATATATATATATATATATATATATATATATATATATATATATATATATATATATATATATATATATGGAGATTTGCTTATGGAAAGTCTTAGTGTGCTCCTATAAAACACCAAATGAAAGTTGTTGCTTAATCAGCACAGCGAGATATGGATAAAGAGTAAATTGGTGATTGCCTTCATAACTTCATATTTCTATCTGTCATTTCTCGAAATGTTACAGGGTATTGATGTTGATCATTCATAAGAAGGCTGCCTGCCTACTATAACCGTAATTTCAAAAAGAAAAAAGAACAAAGAAAATGAAGAAGTTCATGATTCGATTCTAATGTTAGGTAAAACTCGTTGAGACAATGGCTTAATAAAAAAGGCTCCAGGAAACCTAGAGGTTCCATAATCACTATTGTTGTGTCCAAGTCAAACATGTGCTGGACACAGCAATGACCACAACAACAAACTCTTTAGGAATATTTAGTAATTGGGTCTCACATGTATATGAAAAATAGGGTGTGAGTCTTGAAAATGACCAATGTTAGAGTTTGGATCTCATAAATTACTATTCATTAGCATACGTGAACAATGATTCGAGACCTAAACTCTAACGTTGGTCATTTTTTAGACTCAAACACTAATATCCATATATATGTGAGACCTCATTACTCAACCCAACTATTTATAATAATTTTTTGGGGTTAGTTGCATGAATCTTTTATCCCATTCATATTAGCCAAATTTAATCATTTCTCACAGACCAGAGTCCAAGTTCACTTAGGTCTAACTCTAGACCTACCATAACAACACTTCTTAAGTATGTGTTTATGCCACTATTCTAAAAGGCAACCTAGGCACTAGGTACATGGTGTCCGTCCAATATTCGTCTAGGCGTCTGTCTAGTCAAACCCTTCCCCTCCTCCCCTTCTCCGACGTCCGACTATGTATGTCTTGGGATTTTATAGACTTTTTCTGCAATTTGAAGTAGATTTTTTGGAATTTTTTAACAGCCTAGATCTAGGCGACTGTCTAGGCGGAGTATGCGGTGGACGTCCGTCCGACTAGTGCCTAATAATTTTCACAACATTGATTTATGCCATGTCATGTCACACATGCATAAATCACACGCAACTCGGACACATCACTGTGTTTAGAAGCCCACTGTCGGGACATGCCAAAATATGTAACATGTTTATGTCGTCGTGTTGGTATTGTATAGTATTCGTGTCCATGTAACATAAATTAATATCGCTTAACCTCCCATATCAAAATTTACATTGCCACACGAAAAAGAAAAGTGATCACATCCACGTCGGCATTTTTTCGAACAAGTTTCACCAGAGTCCGTCCTGGCGGCGGATTTCCCATCGTCGCTCATCTTCTTCTTAGATCCTGGTGCGGAGAAGAGGAATCATGCATGCATGCATGTATGTATGTAAGTATGTGTAAGAGAGGCGGTGAGGGAAGCAGAAGAATAGGATTAAGAAAGAATATTATTCTCATGTTAACTCTCCTCTGCTTGTTTTTTACACTACAATCTTATAAATTATTCTTTTAAAGCATATTTTATCAATTTTAAAACACATCAGAATTATTACAAAAGAATATCATTCAATACAAATATTTAAATTATATTTTTTAAATGTTTTTCAAGTAATTTTGATGTGTTTTTAAAATTGACAAAAAGTGTTATAAAATAGCGGTGCCAAAATCGAACTGTCCGAAAACTGTAGTTGTAATACTATTAGGATAATTTAGCCTTTATTACTTGAACAGGTATAGACAGACGGGATAATACAGATTCTCATATAAACGTTGTAGCATTTATTTCACAGATCTCCGCCTATGGCGTCAACCACCAAACCATAAACCCTAGGGTTTGCATTCCCCGCTAGCAGCAGCTTCCTACTGCCTCCCTGCTCTCCCCTCCCCTTGCTCTTCCTACCTACCTCTTTTTCTCACTACTAGATCTCCACCCCACCTCCTCTCGCACATCTGTTAACCCATAATTGCCTTCCCCACCATCCCTCATAATCGCCCTCCCCTCCAGGCTACCCACCATGTCCTCCTACAAAGAGGTCATTGAGAAGATGGCCTCCCTATCTCCGCGGCGACCGTCTCCCTCTTATATAGAGAGAGTTTGACATCCACAAACTGGAATTCATCCATCGCCATCAGACCATACTCATCCCGTCGATTTTCCTGTTCATCGCTCAATATTATACTATCAAAAATATGGAAAACTAACGAACCGGTCCACGTATCTGATCTGGACATCGAAGAAGGGGCGTATCTTTCTCACCTCGCTTCACCGGAGGAGGTCGATCAGATACTCATTGATGCCCCATGGAGTATTAATGGAGATTTGCTAGCCATGGAGAGATGCGACCTAGGAAAGCTTTCGGAGGAGTATCTATTTCACCACGCCGACCTTTGGGTACAACTTCACAAAATCCCCCTAAAATTTTTTAACAGAATAGCGGTGACAAGGATTGCGGAGGCAATTGGCTTCCCTCGATCGCCTTCTGTAGAGGAGGAGCTAAAATAGAAAATTTTGCTCGAATCAAAATCATGATCGACATCTCGAAACTGCTAAAGAAAGTCATCTCTACCAAACTCGATGGCTGCACTTCAAATCAGGTGCTAGTAAAATACGAACGCCTTCCTCGCATCTGTCTATTCCGTGCTAGAGTGGGGCACTCGATGTCGGGTTGCAACGATAGGGAGAGATTTTCCTCCATAATTGGAGAGGACTAGACGAACAATGAAAAGTTGAGAGCACTTGAACTCCTCAAGCCAAGGATTATGAAGGATGAGTATATCGTCGACAACCCCAGATCCTCCCTTTGCCATCCAAATAAAGATAACCATTCAGTAGACCCTGTTGACCCAAACTGGATTACAGTCAACCTAATCTCGATAATTAACAAAATAATATTTGTCATAGTCCAACTAGACACATCAAGCTCTATCAACATCCAAGATTGATCAACTCATCATATCAGCTCAAGATGACATCTGCTTCAGACCAGCTGCTGTTTGTATTCTGGATTCTGTATTTTACTTTTATTGAGTCTAAACAAATGTACGTTGTGTCATACTGAGCATCTTAGGGCTAGACTTATCCCTCACAGCTCCACTCAACCAAAAGCTAAATCAGCCCAATAAGCCCAACTAGCTTTGAACCTTCTGTCCCCATGGAGATCGAGTTCGGGCCGAACTCTGCCTCCACACAGAGTTCGGGCTAAACTATGCCCCCTAATTTCCAGGACCTAATTTATAGGGACTGCGAGATGCTAGTTGTCCAACGGCCAAAAATTTAAATTCATGACACAGAATTCTGGCCGAATTCTGCATATCCCGACTAGTATAAATAGGCCTTGAATCCTCTCATTTCAATTCATCCAATCTTCTCATTCTCTTCTCTTCTATGGCCTACATACTAAAGAGCCTAATCTTCCCATCCAACTTAGCCATCAAACTTCCCAACCATTCAAGGTGCTTAGTGTGAGTCGACTAGAAGTTTGAGTGCAAGAAGTTATAAGTCACTTGGAAAAGTCCAAGTTTTGCCACAGCCATCTTTGTAAGAAGTTAACGTGCTCTTCTGAGAAAAGGCACGGGGTGTAACTGCTATTTCACAAATAGTATATTTTAATCCTGAGCTAGAGTTCTCAGGCCTGGACTAGTCCTCCACGAGGGAAACCCGGTTAAAAATCTGCTGTGTTTGCGTATGCTCTCTTGATCTTTTTATTTTTGCATTTACTACTCTGATTATTTACTGTTGGTGAAAAGAGTTAATTTTTATTCGGCCATTATCGTTATAAACTCTATTCACCCCCCTAGAGTTTCCTATCTGTTCTTCAATTGGTATCAGAGCTCTGTTCTCTTAACAAGGACTAACATCCTAGAGCTGATCCATGGCAACCACACAACCTATGTTTTCCAACCATGGTGAGGGACAGTCCACTCATAGGCCACCCCTATTTGATGGAACCAACTACACCTATTGGAAAACTAAGATGAGTTTCTATCTCAAGTCTCTATACTTTGACCTGTGGACCATTGTCACTAATGGTTACAAAAAGCCTGCCAGAATAGTTATCTCGGGAGATCGCAACGAAAAACCCAACGACAAGTATTATGGCGAAGAGAAGAAACAGGCGAGTCTCGATGCTAGAGCTATTAATGCTCTTTTCTGTGTAATAGCAGGACTAAATTTAACAGGGTCTCGACATGCACCACCTCACACGAAGTATAGAAGCTTCTCGAAGTGACGCATGAAGGAACCACTCAAGTCAAGGAATCCAAGATCAGTCGTCTGACTCAAGAATACGAGGCATTCAAGATGAAGCCGAATGAGACGATCACTCAAATGTTCACAAGGTTCCTTGACGTCATCAATCCTCTGTCATCTCTTGGCAAAGATTACTCCAATCATGAAAAGATCCGCAAGTTACTCAGGGGGCTACCGAAGATCTGGAATCCTAAGGTAACAGCAATTATAGAAGGCAATGATCTCACCAAAATGTCTATGGAAACTTTGATAGGAAAGGTGATGACCTACGAGCTCGACCTCAAAGACTTCGACGAACATGCTCCAAAGACAAAAGAGATTGCCCTAAAAGCTCATCGTCGATGGGCTGCTCCTGAAAAGACTGACGTCGATAATTCAGAAGGTGATGATCAAGCGCTTCTAGTCCGTAACTTCAAGAAGTTCCTTCGCTTCAACCAAAGGAAGAAAGATCAACGACGAGGAAGAACCTACCTGCTTCGGATGCAAGAAGACTGGACATGTCAGAAAAGACTGTCCGACTGCAAAAAATGAAGCAAATACGAGAAGCCTTACAAGAAGTCATCCTCGTGAAAGTATGCCAATACTAGCATCTGGCATGAAAGCGAAGCCAGTGACTCTGAAGACGAAGATGACTCTCCTCAAGACACGGCTAACGTCTGCCTAATGGCAACTTCTGATAAGGTAACCAATGATCCTCTCAATGACTTTACTTTTGATGAACTGGGTGATGTGTTCAATGATTTATTAAATGATCACAAGAAAGTACTTGGCAAGTACAAGCATGCTAAGGACAAGATTAAAGCACACGGAGTAGAAATTCATAAACTTTCTTGTCTTATTGATAATGTTAAAAATACTACACCCACGGAAGTCACTGATGAGATATCTAAGCTTAAATTAAGCTTACATGATGCCGAAACACTTATTGAAAAGCAGACACGTGAGATCTCAGCACTCAACAAAGAGCTTGCTGAAGAAAAGAACAAACACAAGATCTCTATTGCTAAGATTGATGGTCTGAATGCAAAATGCAATGAACTGAATGATGTCTCTAAGAAATTAGAGATCAAATTAGGAAAACAGGCTGCTCAACCTCAAACCCAATTTCACAGTCACAAAATACACACAAAACACTAGACCACTCATAATAGTAAAACACGTTACCTACATATAGCATGTAACCATAATTATATGTATACGTACTCCCATGCAGCACGTAAACCACATGCACGTAGACATCATTCTCAACCTACTCATAACTATTATCCTGCTACTGCACATAGTCATAACTATTATCCTGCTGCTACACTTAGTCACTATCCTGTTGTTTTACATAACTATCACTATACTGCATATAGACATCACTATCAACCTGCTCCTAACACAAATAGGCATGCTACTTGCATATACTATGGATTACATGGTCATATCTCACTACAGTGTAGAATTAGGAAATTAGTTGATATTAATTTATATGCATAGGTACCGAAGACTAACATTTCAGGACCCACAAGAACTTGGGTACCAAAGGTCACATCTACTCGTGATGTAGATGGACCTTCCTTCTTCAACTAAAAGCAAGTGGATTCTCGATAGTGGGTGCTCGTGATATATGACTGGAGACGCAAATCTTTTTGCATCACTATTGATGAAGAGGGAAGGATATGTATCATTCGGTAACAATTTAAAGGGCTACATCATAGGTAATGGTACTATTGGTTATCCTCCTTCTCCTGTAATAAAGGATGTCTGCTTAGTGACCGAGTTAAAGCATAACCTGCTCAGCATAAGTCATCTTGCTGATCATAGATATGATATTAACTTTGGAAAGAATAAATGCTACATTTATGATAGGTCAACTGGAGACATTGCTTTTGAAGGGATAAGAGAAGATAACATTTATATTTTCTATCTATCTAGAAATACTAACAGTACAGGAAGATGCCTCTACGCCTACAAAGATAAAAGACTTTTGTGGCACCAGCGTCTTGGTCATGCCAATATGGATACTATATCTAGGCTATCGACAAAGAAGCTAGTAAGAGGTCTGCCCGACATCATATTCAAGAAAGACACGGTATGTACCGAATGTGAACTGAATAAGGCAACCAAATCTTTATTTAAATCCATAAACACTGTAAGTACTACTAGACCCATACAATTACTGCGCATGGACTTATTTGGTCCCAGTAGAGTAGCCAGTCTTGGTGGAAAACTCTATGCTTTTGTTATTGTAGATGATTTTTCAAGATTTACTTGGGTTTTCTTCCTTACAAACAAAAGCGATACTATTTCAGTTTTCAAAATCTTTGCCAAAAAGGTCCAAAACGAAAAGGCTACATGATTACTCGAATCCGAAGTGATCATGGAGGCGAATTCAAAAATGATTTTAAAAAGTTTTACGAAAATAATGGTTTTGATCATGAGTTTTTTGTCCTAGAACTCCTCAACAAAATGGTGTTGTGGAGCGGAAGAATAGGACTCTTGGAGATATGGCTAGAGTCATGTTAAATAAATTTTTACTTTCGAAATATTTTTGGGCAGAAGCTATCAGTACAGCTTGCCATGTTTTAAATAGGGTGCTTATTCAACCTATTTCGAAGAAAATACCCTATGAGCTTTGGTTTGGTAGGACTCCTAATTTCTCTTATTTTAAAGTGTTCGGTTGTCGCTGTTTTATCCTAAATACCAAAAACAACTTAGGCAAGTTTGATGCCAAAGCTGACGACGATATTTTTCTTGGCTATGCTGCCAAGAGTAAGGGATATAGAGTGTTCAACAAATGCTCAATGATTGTAGAAGAATCTACTAATGTGACATTTGATGAGGAAAATAGTACAATGACTATCCCCGACGATGATGATGAACCATCAACTTCCATGCCGATGAATACCACCCCTGAAACTAATTCTCTGGAGGACTTACCGAAGAAGTTCGAGTTCAAGCCGTCACACCCAAAAAATTTGGTAATAGGTGAGGTATCATGCAGCGAAAGTACTCGATCATCTTTAAGAGATTTGATTGCTAGCGCTGCTTTTATTTCGCAAATTAAGCCTAAAAATGTTTTAGAAGCTTTTAATGGTGAATTTTGGATTTTCGCTATGCAAGAAGAACTCAACCAACTCGAAAGAAGCCAGGTCTGGGAACTTGTTCCTAAACCAGCTAACCATTCGATTATTGGTACTAAATAGATTTTTCATAACAAAGTAAATAAAGATGGTTCAGTCACTCACAACAAAGCTCGTCTAGTAGCTCAAGGATACAACCAAGGGGAAGGTATCGACTACGACGAGACGTATGCTCCAGTTGCAAGACTTGAATCCATTCGGATGCTTTGTGCCTTTGCAAATTTTTAAAATTTTGAACTTTTTCAAATGGATGTGAAAAGTGCTTTTTTGAATGGTTTTATTAAAGAGTAAGTCTTTGTAAAACAACCCCCTGGTTTTGAAAATCAAAAATTTCTTGACCACGTTTTCAAGCTCAAGAAAGCGCTCTATGGCCTCAAACAAGCCCCCAGAGCTTGGTATGAACGCCTAAGCAATTTCTTACTAGATAAAGGTTTTTCAAAAGAGAAAATTGACAGTATACTTTTTATCAAAACTTTTAAAGACACCATTCTTTTAGTTCAAATTTATGTTGATGATATCATATTCGGTTCTACTAATAAAAATCTTTGCCAAGATTTTGCTAAGTGTATGCAGAACGAATTTGAGATAAGCATGATGGGGGAGCTCAACTACTTCCTTGGATTGCAAGTCAAACAAACTTCGCAAGGTACTTTCATCAACCAGTCCAAGTATACAAAGGATATGTTGAAGAAGTTTGACCTTGACAACGTCAAACCAATTGGTACTCCAATGGCTACTACAACCAAACTGGATCCCGATGAAAGCGGCAAACCTGATGATCAATGTAAGTATCGAGGTATGATTGGTAGTTTACTTTAACAAACTGCTAGTCGCCCTGATATCATGTTTAGTGTTTGTCTATGTGCTAGATATCAGGATAATCCTAAGGAGTCACACATGTCCGCCGTCAAGCGTATCTTTCGATACCTTAAGGGTACTATTATAGTCGGTTTGTGGTATCCCAAAACCACATCCTTCGACCTTATCGGTTATTCGGATACAGATTTTGTGGTCTGTGAAGTCGATCGTAAAAGTACAAGCGGCACATGTTATTTATTAGGCAATGTCTTAGTCTCTTGGTTTCGCAAGAAACAAAACTCTATTGTACTTTCTACAACCGAAGCTGAGTATATAGCTGCAGGACGTTATTGTGCACAAATTTTGTGGATGAAGCAAACCCTAGAAGATTATCATTTATCTTTTATGCACATACATATATTATGTGATAACACTAGCGCTATCAACCTTACTAAGAACCCTATATGTCACTCACGTATGAAACACATTGAAATTCGTCACCACTTTTTGCATGATCATCAACAACACGGCACTATAGATTTAGAATTTATTGACACTGAACATCAGCTGGTAGATTTCTTTACAAAACCACTAGCCGAAGAGCGCTTCAATTTTCTTTGTCGTGAATTAGAAATTTTGGATGAAACGGTTATTAAATAAATTGGCCTGTGTAATTAACGATTATGACATATATATTTATGATGACCTAGCTATGGGTACAAGCCGAAAGGGTGCTTCTGACAACAAGGCGTAAAAGCCTAAGCGACACGGTGCACTAGTCTTTGGACTATCGCTAGCTGGGATCCGACCCCTATAGCTACCCCATGGCAGTTTCATCGTAATGGTCATTGTCATAAATCCTTATTTATTATATGGTTTAATTTCATTTATAACTTAGTTAATTCAAAATTTTCTAAATTCAATTCCATTTATTCCATTCATTATTTTTTTTCCATTAAACTTTTGATTTTCATCAAACATTTGCCAATTTTCAATCTTTAACATTCCATTTATTTTTATCCAACACTTGGCCATTTTTTTAACTGTTTTGAGTTCTGGCCCTAGCACCCAAAACTCGGGCCGAACTCTGCCTCACACAGAGTTTGGGCCGAGTTCGGTCTGCTTATTCCAGAACCCAAGATAGCTCTCAGCCACCTCTAAACCCTCTCCAAGTTTATCCTCTCAAAACCCTAACCCTAGAATTCTCAATTTCGTGAGGTTTTCTTCCCTAAACTCAAGGAGCATAGCATTTGGATCATTCTCTTCCATCATACTCCATCTATTTTTAAGGTATAACTTTGTTTCTTCATCTCTTTCAATTTTTTCTCATGGCTCCTAGACTTTTTAGAAGAGGCAAGAGAAGAAGGAGTGAAGGTGCATCTTCCAATCCTCCTCCTCCTCTTGCTCCTCCAATTTATCCACTTTTTAATCCTCCACCACCTCATGACCCTAACACATTCAATGAACAATTTTTTGTTTCATTGGAGAATTCCAATGAATGGTTCAATGACTTTCGTTCAAGGAGTGTGTATGCGGGTCATCCTATCAATTTCACAATATTTTCTAGATATGACTCTTTGTTCCATGATCTTTGTCTAGATTAGTTAGTTTCTACATCATCTCTTATATATTTCAATGTTATCCAAATATTTTACTGTAATCTCACTTTTGACGACACACGAATCTATTCTCGTGTCACCGGAATCGACATCACTTTTGATGATTTTGAACCTGCAGAATATCTTGAGATCCCGGAACCCAATTCTTGGCATAAACTTGTCGATGCACGCATGTTTCAATTTCCCGATGGATCGTCCCTTGAGAGTTTCAAGGATGATTTGTGCACTCCCAACACTCGTACACGTAAGTTACTTGCTAAATTTCTCAACCCATATTTCTATGAACTTCATTGTATCATTTTCTCCACGATCTTGCCCAACGTGGGATCAACTGATGAAGTTTCTTATTTTGAGATCTCTGCACTTTATCATCTCCATTTCCATGTCCCGTTTAACCATCCGCTTACTATGATGGACTGGATGATTAGTGCACGGAAGAGACCTCGATCAATGGTCTATGTCCTATATTTGCCAATGATTTTTCGTGTGCCAGTTCCTTCTAGCTCCTGCCTATCTGTCTAAGGCAAGTCAGCTTCTAGCAGCTGTTGAGTCTCCTGCTGAGTCCGAGCATTTCGAGTCTGATGCTCAGGCTGATCCACCTGCTCTTGGGCAACCTACGCCCGAGCCACCTGCTACTCTTGAGTCCATTCAGACCCTGCTGCGTGATCGTTTCCGCTTGGAGGATGATCGCTGGACTCAGATGGACTATCGTACAGTCGTGCCCCGTCCCGCTCAGTCAATCGGAGGAATCGAAACGCCGACGGCGTTCGGACTTGGCCTTACAATGGCGACTCGAAGACATCGCTCAGGTGGGGTAGTTTCGGTGAACTTGCCTCATGTTTGCCTTCACATAATAAATCGCATGTTTTCAACTTGTACAAGTAGGCTTGATAATAAAAGTGACGAATCCACACAGATAAAAGGAATAATCTCGACGGGTCGAATTGAGTTAGAATATGAAAAGGTCCAACGGCCGTCATAGAGTCGGTGCACGACGTGCTTTGAAAATGACACTCGATCCTTCGTCCCGTGGCTTGGGAGAATGAAAGTTGGTTGAGTCGGCGAAGCTATGAACATAGCCTAAGTCATAGGCGTCGCCCTTTGTCCTGTGACTTGGGAAGTAGTAAAGTTGGTCTTGACACAAAACTATTGACTTGTCTAAGTCATAGACATCGTCCGCGTAAACACTCGATAAAGCATGCACGCTCTCATAACGCAAGGCTTAGCATAGCCTTTGCTCGTTAAGTTGTAGGCTTGAGTAAGTTAGGCAATGTTATGCCGGTCGACCTAAGTCATTTCAAGTGTCGTCCCGCTCATTCTGCTTTTGTCAGGTTAAATAGTCCCACGATCCCAAGGCCCGTCATATAAAGTATGACTTGGGCGATAGCGTCGCGTAGAACGTAAGTCGGTTTGAGGCACGATGCTCGGACGTAGCATTAAGGCATGAACCATGGCCGACGAAATGAGTTTTTGGAGAAAAGACTATCGAATAGGCATTGAGTTGAATGAAATGATATGGTAACATGGAAAGTATGCTCGCGGCTACAGGTCGGCGAGGCGGTGTCAGATTTGGAAAGTATTGAACTTGGTCCCGAAAGTCATGGTAACACTAGAGGTAGCATGATTGTGTGAGACGTCAGTTTGTGTCGAGCATTGCATGGTCATTGGACAACTTGTCGACAAAGTGAGAGTTTCTCCGCACGGCAACCCGAGGCCTCGGGACCGCTGCGGGCATTAGAAAACAAACAACTTGTCGACAAGGTGAGAGTTTCCCCGTACGACAACCGGAGGCCACGGGATCGATGCGGGCATTGGGAAACAAATGATTAGCTGTGCTTTGTACGGGTTAGACGGGGACTTGCAGTGGGGCTAGCTACCTTGCACTGAAAGGGACACCCGTCTAACAAAAAGAAAGAGAAGTCCACGATGGCTCTGGGAGTCAGTGACCAAATCATATAGATGAGTCGGCATATAAGTTGCATAAGTTGGTTAAGTTGTTTGAGTTTAAGTTGGGAAACCGCCGCAAGGCAAAGTCAGTCAAGTGACACTCAACCCACAAGTCCTTATTGGGTCAGTTGGCGATCCAAATAACAAAGGGTGGCCGCAAGACGGAGATATGGTCGATTCGTACTGAGTTGCGAGGCACGACACAAAGGAATTATAGCACGGTCATAAGGAAATTGGGTACTACCGCGTAGTTGCGTCTCTGATTTGGCCGAAAGGCAAGCACGACTTGATAGGCTAACGTTGTTGGAGTCAACATTGTTGTTGCAAGCACGGAATGGTCTCGAGGCACAAAATAGGCCAAGACGTCGGTCCTAAAACTGATCCTAAGGAAAGAGTAGAAAGACAATACAAAGGGGACTAAGTTGTACAAAAGTAAAGTAAACGTGTTGGTTTTATATGGGTGGGCGAAGAGCTCATTCCACCAGTACAGTTGAGTACTGACACCCACATAGTTTACATGTGCAGGCGCAGGTAGAAGCTCGTGGCGCAGAGCTCGCTTGGATGCGTCGAGGCATGGAGTTCCTTGGCGATTCGAAGCGTACGGCCGTATAGAGTAAAGACTTATACAGGACATAATATATGGACGTCGCCTTCCAAAGTGTCACCCTCATTTCCCGTATTTCCCGTATTTCGTATTTATACTCGTATCTGGATTTTGGCATGTATTTTATTTTTTTCGACTTGTGGAATTACGGTATTTCTCGTATTTTGGGTTTTGGCTTGGCTCGGTTTTATTGGGGATGGTTCATTTTGGTTCGGTTTTATGTGTTGGAACACCCTAGCCCTATGCTACCCCTCAACCCACCACAACTCCCTCTCTTTATAACCCCACCTACCACTCTCTCTCCTCATAACTTCTACCATTAATTTCCTTCTTCTTCTTCTTCTCCTTCCTCCACCACTCTCCTAACCCTAGGCAAGTGCATCTTGCCACTACATGAGGACCCTCTTTTCTTTGTCCATTTGCTAGTTTAGGACATGGAGATCAACATTAGTTCTTGGGTTTTTATGATTTGGAGTCTCTGTTGATGTAGATCTAAGTTATTGCTATTTTCGGATTTTGCATGTTTTGATCCTTTTTGGTTGGTTTCTTTGAGTTCTGATGTTTCCATATGGAAGGGCTTTCAGTTTCACTCCAGTTGGAGCCTTGGAAATCCGAATTTGGAGTTCGGATGGCCAAGTTATGAACTTTTAAAGTTTTGGTTTCAGCCATGTGTTCTTGCTGTTTGGAGAAGACAGTGAACAGTGTGCAGAGCTGTTTAGCTACGCACACTGAGCTACGCGTGCTCTTTAGCGCTGCGTACGTAGGCTTGAGTACGCTTCCTGTTGGAAGCGTGTCTCCTTGAGCGTGCTTGACTTTCACACACTGCTCCCTTGAGCGTGCGTGACTTTCATACACTGCTCCCTGTAGCGTGCGTGACTTTCACACACTGCTCCCTTGAGCGTGCGTGACTTTCACACATTGCTTCCTGTAGCGTGCGTGACTTTCACGCAGCTGCTCCCTTGAGCGTGCGTGACTTTCACACAATGCTCTCTATAGCGTGCGTGACTTTCACACACTGCTCCCTGTAGCGTGCGTGACTTTCACATACGCTGCCCCCCTGAGCGTGCGTGACTTTTCATGTACGCTGCCCTTGAGCGTGCGTGACTTTTCACCCACGCTGCCCCTTGAGCGTGCGTGACTTTTTACCTACGCTGCCCCCTTGAGCGTGCGTGACTTTCACATACGCTGCCTTCCTGCGTGCGTGTTATAATGCGTATGCATTCCCCCTGCGTGCGTGCTTTTGTGCGTACGCATCCCCTGACCCGTATTTTGATATTTTATTAGATATTTTACGCTCATTTTATATCCTTACGCCTTTTGTCATGAACTTGATTTCACTTAATATGTTTGGAATGACTATTGTACATGACTTGGTATGGCAAGGAACTAGCATAACACGACAGTGACCCGTAATGGTGCACTCCTGACATGACAACCTGACATGATAGTGGCCCGTCGTGGCGCACTCTTGACAAGTACCCTGACATGATTTATTTTGATAACCTAACTTGACTTGCCTTGACACCGTGGGTGGTTCTTTCTTGTTTGCTTGTTAAATCCACTTGTCCAGTCTCGCATCATGTCTAGGATGGGACTCCTGAGTACCACGGTCAGGAGTACCTACTAAAATGGATTAAGGTTAATAACTAGAATAACACAGTAGTCATGAAGAGATGACACAGCTACAGGCAATCCCGTTACCTGGGCGCTCTTGGGATCTGTAGCCTGCCGTCGAGTAGGGCACATTTCCAGCGCACCGTTGAGTATTGCACCCTCTAAGTTACCTAAGGGTACATTTGTCTCCCGGGCGATGTACCCACCTGAATTCAACCCTAATCTTTCGTCCTGGGTAGCCTGGATGGTCTGCAGGGCTTGTGGCTGTGGAACAATCTCACTGCATCTTGTTAGTAATTAGGCCTGTGATAACCCTAGTTAGTTAAAGTAGTAAGCCGTAGTATCTGCTTGGCCGTGATTGATTGAATGAAGTATAACCAGTCTGGGCTTGTCTTGATCCAGTACCAGAATGTTTCCTGTCTTGATTGCTTACATTATTATCTTGCCGATAAATGGGGGAAAACCAAGCTCTGTTCAGATGAAGGGTTATAACCCCGGTCCTTGTTTGGTTTACGGGTTGTAACCTGGCTATCGGAATAGTTCTATGGTTATCTCGTCGTATATCATCCTGACATGTTTTCATAATTCTAGTTTTAATATTATATCTTCTTGTGTTAATGTTGGCTTTTGTTCTTATTTCGTGGCCCCCTTGTGGTACTTGCTCTTTCTGGGGTTGACCCAGCTGGTTTTGTGTGGCCAGATTTTGGAGCAGCTCTCGAGGATCTACCAAGCTTCCAGCCCAATGGTGAACACTAGACGGAACCCGGGCTACGAGTGGGTTTTCTATTTTGTTTCGCTCACTCTATTGTAAATTTATTCTTTTGAGGCATTTAGCCGACGAGCACCTGTTAGCTCGATGCACTTTACTTACTGTCTGCCTACGGGTTGTAAACTTGATTGACAAATCCTAGGGTTGATCATGTATGACTAAACTCTTGCTAGTCCTAACATTTTGTAACGACTAGCTTCATGATCAGCTGTATGTAATATTTGGGATGCCTTATTATTGTATATTTAATGATCATACATCTTGCGACTTTACTTACTTGTGGTGATTGAGACACTAGGCTTGTTCATGACCATAAGAGACTGTTGGCTTGTAGAAAACCCTCATATATCTAGATAGCCGTGACCGTATATCGAGGTGGTTTCCATTTCAATATACATAGCTGGCTATGTCTGCCCCCGCTCTCCAATATTCTGGTTCTGGGGCGTGACATGGTTTAAGTGGTGGCCCATACAGGTCTTGTAAATCAAGATGTGTGGGGGGTTTACCAGATAGATGTCTCAATCAGTACTCGTCCTTGATCTCTGTTCGTATCCTCTGAATCCCTGGATTCTTGCCCTGATTACATGCTTGTATCGTTGATCTGTCCTGGTCCTTCCTTATTGTTTCCCTGTGTCGTCTTCTTCAGCGGCACTGTACCTGACCCTGCCGATCAGCAAGGAAGCGCACATCCCGCGGATCAGCAGTAACCCGGAGATCAAGCCCAGCATTCTGGGGTAGCCTCCAGAGTTGTGCCTACTGGAGGAGAGTCACCAGTTCGGCCCGTCCAGCCACAGAGCCCGAGGATGGTACCTTAGTAGGCCTCATCAGAACCTTGATAGCTTCCCAGGATCATCGAAGCGACGCCCTGCACCAGACAGTTCAAGATGTTTTGACTAGAGACGGACATCCAGGGAACTAGGCGGCCAACAGCTTCAAGCGCTTGAACCCTCCTTTCTTCGACGGCAGCGAGGATGCGATTGCCGCAGATGCATGGCTTCAGGATACCGAGGTGGTTCTGGAAGCAGCCAGGACACCCGAGAATGAGAAGGTGGCGGTGGTACGCCTGCAGTTGTTGGACTTGGCTCGCAGTTGGTGGGCAGCGCAAGCCATGGGATTAGTGGCACCCATTGCTTGGGCAGTGTTTAGAGAGAGATTCCAGACGAAGTACTTTGATGCTGTGGCTCGGTACGACCTGCAGACCAGATTTACCAACTTGAAGCAAGGAGGCAGAACAGTCGACAGTTATGCATCGGAGTTTTCTAGACTCAGTAGGTTTGCCCCCACCTTGGTGGTGACCGAGTTTGATAGGGCCCAGCGGTTCCAGCAGGGACTGTATTTGGAGATCTTGTTGGCGGTTGAGCAGTTCGAGCACCAGACGTTCGATGCAGTCTTGAGAGCAGCTAGGAGGCATGAGTACACCTCCCAGAGGATCGTGGATAGGACCGGAGGTAGGAAGCGGTCCCACAGTCAGATGCACCAATCATCTGCTCCAGCCCCGGCAGCTAGGGGATTGACCATTGGAACTCCGAGGCGGGCGGCCTCAGTAACGTCGGTTCAGCATTCGACCCCGACGTACCCGCAGCAGCAGAAGCAGAAGCAGACTTTCGCGATGGGATGTTCTCATTGCGGAAAGCTGGGGCATGTGGTGGCAGATTGTCGCAGGGCGCAGGGATTGTGCCTGGCTTGTAGAGCAGCAGATCATAGAATTGGAGCTTGCCCGAATAGGGGTGGTTCATCAGCATCCAACCCTTCTAGCTCTTCGATGAGAGGACCGGCCCCAGTACCAGTTCAGCAGCAGCAGTATCAGTCTTCGAGGCCCTTGCCGCCTCAGTCTCAGGCATTCCAGCAATAGCACCCCCAGTAGTATGCACAAGCCCAAGCTCAGACCCAGAATAGGCAGAGAGGTTTCCAACAGAGGGGACCAGCAGCCAGAGGACAAGGTCAGGCCATGATGATGGCTATGGAAGAAGAAGTTGCACCAAGTGAGGTAGTGGCAGGTACTATTCTCATCAACTCCTTTCCAGCTTCGGTATTGTTTGATTCTGGTGCATCGCATTCATTCATGTCTGCACGATTCACGACACGGATAGGATTGGAGCCCGAGTCATTATCAGTGAGGCTCAATATACTTACTGGTAATGGTCTTGTGGGAGTAGATCGTGTGTTTTCCTCGTGTCGAATCGTAGTTAGCGGTAGGGAGTTCCCCGCTAGATTCATAGAGTTTCCTATGGCAGACTATGATGTAGTCCTAGGCATGGATTGGTTGAGGAACCAGTATGCTAGGATAGACTGCCATATTGGTAGAGTTGTCTTTAGTATCCCCGGCGAGCCAGAGTTTTCGTTTTCCAGAGGCGCAGTGGAGCCATCTTCCTCAGCATTGCGGATGGCAGTAGCAGCAGTGCAGTTGCCCAGGATAGTTGAAGAGTTTCCAGATGTCTTTCCAGAGGAGCTTCCAGGGATGCCGCCGGAACGGGAGATTGAGTTCACTATAGACTTGATTCCCGGGACAGCACCAGTATCAGAGCGAGTCTACAGGATGGCGCCTTCAGAGTTGGAAGTTTTGTACAAGATGATTGAAGAACTGAGGACCAAGGGATTCATCCGTGCAAGTGGATCGCCTTGGGGAGCCCCGATGCTTCTTGTGAAAAAGAAGGATGGTATGTCCAGGCTATGTGTTGATTATCGTACCTTGAATTCAGTGACAATCAAGAACAGATACCCTCTTCCGAGGATAGATGACTTGTTTGATCAGCTCAGAGGGGCTTCAGTGTTCTCGAAGATCGACTTGCGGTCAGGATACCACCAGATCAGAGTCAGAGAGCAGGACATCCCGAAGACAGCATTTAGATCGAGGTATGGACATTGGGAGTTCCTTGTTATGCCCTTTGGAGCAACCAATGCGCCAGCTGTGTTTATGGACCTCATGAATCACATTTTTATGCCTTACTTGGATCAATTTGTGATCGTGTTCCTAGATGACATCCTGGTCTACAGCAAGAGTGAAGCAGAGCATGAGCAGCATCTCAGAGTCATCCTCCAGACGCTTAGGAAGCATCAGTTGTACGCCAAGTTCAGTAAATGCGAGTTCTGGCTCGATCGCATTTCATACTTGGGTCACATCATTACCAGAGGAGGAGTGGAAGTGGATCCCCAGAAGATTATGGCTATCGAGACATGGCCGGTACCCAGCTCAGTGGCAGAGGTTCGCAGCTTCCTTGGATTGGCCGGCTACTACCGGCGGTTCGTTTCAGATTTCGCAAGGATTTCAGCACCGATGACCCAGTTGACCCGCAAAGATGTGCCATTTGTTTGGACAGCAGAGTGTCAGGAATCATTTGAGAAATTAAAGCGAGGTTTGATAACGGCTCCCATTCTCACCCTTTCAGATGGGACCGGAGGATTCACAGTTTATTGCGACGCTTCAGGCAGAGGATTGGGGTGTGTCTTGATGCAGCATGGGAAGGTAATATCTTATGCGTCACGTCAACTACGTGATCATGAGAAGAATTACCCGACCCACGACTTGGAACTGGCGGCGGTAGTGTTTGCTTTGAAGTTGTGGAGACACTACTTGTACGGAGATAGAGTGGAGATCTTTACTGATCATAAGAGCCTAAAGTATGTTTTCACCCAGAAGGACCTTAATATGCGGCAGAGAAGATGGCTCGAGCTATTGGTGGATTATGATGTAGATTTGCAGTATCATCCCGGGAAGGCCAACGTTGTAGCAGATGCATTGAGTAGGAGAGCCGGAGTTTATTTTCTGACGGCACAACCAAAATTATTGGCAGATCTTCAGAAGATGGGGATTGATGTGGTTCTTCCTACCAGTGAGGCATTGATGGCCAGTCTACAGGTTCAGTCCAGCATAGTTGAGAGGATTCGGATGGCGCAGTCAGCAGATTCCAAGCTTCAGCGACTCAGAGCAGAGTGTGAAACAGGAAGAAGGCCATAGTTATGTATCCATGAAGACGGTACACTTCGGCACGGCACTCGTCTTTGTGTACCTAGTGGAGATATCAGACAGGAAGTCATGGCAGAAGCCCACAGTTCGCAATATTCTATTCATCCGGGTGGTACGAAGATGTACCGTGATATTCGTCAGCACTTCTGGTGGAATGGCATGAAGAAGGAGATAGCCCGGTTTGTCTCTCGGTGTTTGGTTTGCCAACAGGTTAAAGCTGAACATCAGAGGCCCGCTGGACTTCTTCAACCCTTACCGATCCCAGAATGGAAATGGGAGCATATAACCATGGATTTCGTGACCGGATTGCCCAGATCTCCGGTCGGCAGAGATGTTATTTGGGTAATCGTGGACAGGCTTACCAAGGTGGCACACTTTCTCCCATTCAGAGTTGGACAGTCGACGGCGCAGTTAGCAGAGATGTATCTCAGGCAGATTGTCAGGCTTTACGGTGTGCCAGTCAGCATCACCTCGGACAGGGATTCAAGATTCACATCACACTTTTGGCACAGCTTGCAGAAGAGTTTGGGGACTCGCCTTCAATTCAGCTCAGCTTATCATCCGCAGACGGATGGCCAATCAGAGCGCACAATCCAGACTCTTGAAGATATGTTGAGATCATGTACCCTTGACTTCGGTGGTTCATAGGAGAATCATCTGCACCTGGTAGAATTCTCGTACAACAACAGTTATCAGGCCAGTATCCAGATAGCACCCTTCGAGGCTCTTTATGGCAGGAAGTGCAGATCCCCGCTAGCATGGGACGATGTCGGAGAGAGGCAGATGCTCGGACCCGAGTTGATTTTCCAGACGGTTGAAGTGGTCAGGAAGGTCAGAGATCACCTTCGAGTTGCCCAGGACCGCCAGCGCCATTGGGCCGATGCTCATCGACGTCCCTTAGAATTTGCTGTCGGCGACCATGTATTCCTTAGGATCTCGCCTAACTGCGGCGTCATTCGCTTCGGCGTGCGGGGAAAGCTTTGTCCTAGGTATATAGGACCGTTCGATATTCTGGAGCGAGTAGGAGATGTATCCTATCGTCTCGCTCTTCTGTCGTCGCTAAGTGAGGTACATGATGTATTCCATGTGTCCCAATTACGACGGTATATTCTGGACCCGAGCCACATCCTAGACCATTCGGAATTGGTTGTTGGTACCAACCTTTCGTATGAGGAGAGGCCCGTGTCTATATTGGACCGGAGGGAGAAGATACTCAAGAACAAGACTATTAAATTAGTCCGTGTTGCTTGGGGTCATCACTCTCTAGGTGAGTCAACGTGGGAGCGTAAGGACGATATCCGATCACGATATCCCTACCTGTTTGACTCGTGAGGTATAATATCTTTCTTATGCCTTACGTTTTCCCTTCCTTGCTTGCATTGTATGATTGTATGATTGAACTGCTTAGTATAACTTGCATGTGCTTAATGTAGCTTATCGTGACAATCTCTAGCTCCTTGATTAAATTTCGAGGACGGAATTCTTTTAAGGTGGGTAGAGTTGTCACCCTTATTTCCCGTATTTCCCGTATTTCGTATTTATACTCGTATCTGGATTTTGGCATGTATTTTATTTTTCTCGACTTGTGGAATTTCGATATTTCTCGTATTTTGGATTTTGGCTTGGCTCGGTTTTATTGGGGATGGTTCATTTTGGTTCGATTTTATGTGTAGGAACACCCTAGCCCTATGCTACCCCTCAACCCACCACAACTTCCCCTCTTTATAACCCCACCTACCACTCTCTCTCCTCATAACTTCCACCATTAATTTCCTTCTTCTTTTTCTTCTCCTTCCTCCACCACTCTCCTAACCCTAGGCAAGTGCATCTTGCCACTACATGAGGACCCTCTTTTCTTTGTCCATTTGCTAGTTTAGGACATGGAGATCAACATTAGTTCTTGGGTTTTTATGATTTGGAGTCTCTGTTGATGTAGATCTAAGTTATTGCTATTTTCGGATTTTGCATGTTTTGATCCTTTTTGGCTGGTTTTCTTTGAGTTCTGATGTTTCCATATGGAAGAGCTTTCAGTTTCACTCCAGTTAGAGCCTTGGAAATCCGAATTTGGAGTTCGGATGGCCAAGTTATGAACTTTTGAAGTTTTGGTTTCAGCCATGTGTTCTTGCTGTTTGGAGAAGACAGTGAACAGTGTGCAGAGCTGTTTAGCTATGCACACTGAGCTACACGCGCTCTTTAGCGCTGCGTACGCAGGCTTGAGTACGCTTCCTGTTGGAAGCGTGTCTCCTTGAGCGTGCGTGACTTTCACACACTGCTCCCTTGAGCGTGCGTGACTTTCACACATTGCTCCCTGTAGCGTGCGTGACTTTCACGCAGCTGCTCCCTTGAGCGTGCGTGACTTTCACACACTGCTCCCTGTAGCGTGCGTGACTCTCACACACTGCTCCCTGTAGCGTGCGTGACTTTCACATACGCTGCCTTCCTGCGTGCGTGTTATAATACGTATGCATTCCCCCTGCGTGCGTGCTTTTGTGCGTACGCATCCCCTGACCCGTATTTTGATATTTTATTAGATATTTTACGCCCATTTTATATCCTTACGCCTTTGTCATGAACTTGATTTCACTTAATATGTTTGGAATGACTATTGTACATGACTTGGTATGGCAAGGAACTAGCATAACACGACAGTGACCCGTAATGGTGCACTCCTGACATGACCAACCTGACATGATAGTGGCCCGTCGTGGCGCACTCTTGACAAGTACCCTGACATGATTTATCTTGATAACCTAACTTGACTTGCCTTGACACCGTGGGTGGTTCTTTCTTGTTTGCTTGTTAAATCCACTTGTCCAGTCTCGCATCATGTCTAGGATGGGACTCCTGAGTACCACGGTCAGGAGTACCTACTAAAATGGATTAAGGTTAATAACTAGAATAACACAGTAGTCATGAAGAGATGACACAGCTACAGGCAATCCCGTTACCTGGGCGCTCTTGGGATCTGTAGCCTGCCGTCGAGTAGGGCACATTTCTAGCGCACCGTCGAGTGTTGCACCCTCTAAGTCACCTAAGGGTACATTTGTCTCCCGGGCGATGTACCCACCTGAATTCAACCCTAATCTTTCGTCCTGGGTAGCCTGGATGGTCTGCAGGGCTTGTGGCTGTGGAACAATCTCACTGCATCTTGTTAGTAATTAGGCCTGTGATAACCCTAGTTAGTTAAAGTAGTAAGCCGTAGTATCTGCTTGGCTGTGATTGATTGAATGAAGTATAACCAGTCTGGACATGTCTTGATCCAGTACCAGAATGTTTCCTGTCTTGATTGCTTACATTATTATCTTGTCGATAAATGGTGGGAAACCAAGCTCTGTTCAGATGAAGGGTTACAACCCCGGTCCTTGTTTGGTTTACGGGTTGTAACCTGGCTATCGGAATAGTTCCATGGTTATCTCGTCGTATATCATCCTGACATGTTTTCATAATTCTAGTTTTAATATTATATCTTCTTGTGTTAATGCTGGCTTTTGTTCTTATTTCGTGGTCCCCTTGTGGCACTTGCTCTTTCTGGGGACCCAGCTGGTTTTGTGTGGCCAGATTTTGGAGCAGCTCCCGAGGATCTACCAAGCTTCCAGCCCAATGGTGAACACTAGACGGAACCCGGGCAACGAGTGGGTTTTCTATTTTGTTTTGTTCACTCTATTGTAAATTTATTCTTTTGAGGCGTTTAGCCGACGAGCACCTGTTAGCTCGATGCACTTTACTTACTGTCTGCCTACGGGCTGTAAACATGATTGACAAATCTTAGGGTTGATCATGTATGACTAAACTCTTGCTAGTCCTAACATTTTGTAACGACTAGCTTCATGATCAGCTGAATATGTAATATTTGGGACGCCTTATTATTGTATATTTAATGATCATACATCTTGCGACTTTACTTACTTGTGGTGATTGAGACACTAGGCTTGTTCATGACCATAAGAGACTGTTGGCTTGTAGAAAACCCTCACATATCTAGACAGCCGTGACCGTATATCGAGGTGGTTTCCATTTCAATATACGTAGCTGGCTATGTCTGCCCCCGCTCTCCAGTATTCTGGTTCTGGGGCGTGACACAAAGCTCCCACTGGATCAAGACTTGTAATTGAGAGATGAGAGAGAGCTGAGTGACTTGTAATGTGAGCTTGAGTGAGCTTGAGAGAATTGTAATTTTGGCCTTGCGCCCTTTGTAATCATTGTTTCAATATCAATAAAGAGCTTCTTTGGATAACTTGTGTTTTGCTTTAAATTTCTGCTGCTATGATTCAATGTCTCTGCATGGGACTTCTGTGCGACGACCCCGTCGCAGCCGCTGAAATCGGCCGTTATGGAACCCGCCTTGCACGAGCGCAATCGAGGCTCGTGCGGCATCACGCCTTAGCGAGGACGATCGCTCCTACGGTAGCGGAACGTGACACGTACCACCCTCCAGATGTCTGCCATCAGCAACACTCTGTATGACATCCTGTACTCCTTGGCCTCTCATCCTACGGTATCTTATCCTATGGTACGAGACCCTTCTCGCGAAGGTTATCGTATCGATGACGCCTGGGTCATGAGGTATTTGGATCCAGATACGGCATTTGTTGATCCTCGTCGCTCTGCCAGCGACTCATCCGACTCTGCTGGACCTTCCCGTGCTCCATAACGGTCGTAGTCCATTTTATGATGCTGCTAATGCTTAGGATGTCTATTATTTATGCACTTTGTTATTTCTTTCAGTGATTATGTAGTTGAACACTATGCTTTGTAACATTATGCTTTATGGCTTTTATTTGGATTGTTTACTAGTTATCTCTTATGTTGGACTTGAGCTTGGTGATGTGATTGCATGGTTATTTTCCTCCGGGGGAGCTTCTATCTCATTTTGCTAAATGCCAAAGGGGGAGAAATATATGTGATATATGAAACACTTTGATATAAGCTATATATATTGTGTGCTTGGATTAGAACTTGTCACAGGTAATATCTCTTTACGGGGGAGCCGACATGTTCACTTACGGGGGAGCTATTATCTCTATGTATCCAGGTATGAATGTTGCGACATGCAAATATCATATTTTTGTCAATTATCAAAATAGAAAAGATTGTTGACCCAAACTGGATTACAGTCAACCTAATCTTGATAATTAACAAAATAATATTTGTCATAGTCCAACTAGACATATCAAGCTCTATCAACATCCAAGATCGATCAACTCATCATATCAGCTCAAGACGACATCTGCTTCAGACCAGCTGTTGTTTGTATTCTGGAGTCTGTATTTTACTTTTATTGAGCCTAGGCAAATGTACGTTGAGTCATACTGAGCATCTTAGGGCTAGACTTATCCCTCACAGCTCCACTCAACCAAAAGCCAAATCAGCCCAACAAGCCCAACTGCCTTTGAATATTCTGTCCCCATAGAGACAGAGTTCGGGCCGAACTCTGCCTCCACACAGAGTTCAGGCCGAACTCTTCCTCCATATAGAGTTTGGGCCGAACTCTGTCCCCTAATTTCTAGGAACTAATTTATAGGGACTGCGAGATGCTAGTTGTCCAACGGCTAAAAATTTGAATTCATGACACAGAATTCTGACCGAATTCTGCCTATCCCGACTAGTATAAATAGGCCTTGAATTCTCTCATTTCAATTCATCCAATCTTCTGATTCTCTTCTCTTCTATAGCCTACATACTAAAGAGCCTAATCTTCCTATCCAACTTAGCCATCAAACTTTCCAACCGTCTAAGGTGCTTAGTATGAGTCGACTAGAAGTTTGAGTGCAAGAAGTTATAAGTCACTTGGAAAAGTCCAAGTTTTGCTACAGCGATCTTTGTAAGAAGTTGACGTGCTCTTTTGAGAAAAGGCACGGGATGTAACTGCTATTTCACAAATAGTGGATTTCAATCCTGCGCTAGAGTTCTCAGGCTTGGACTAGTCCACCACGAGGGAAACCAGGTTAAAAATCTGTTGTGTTTGCGTATGCTCTCTTGATCTTTTTATTTCCGTATTTACTACTCTGATTATTTACTGTTGGTGAAAAGAGTTAATTTTTATCTGGCCATTATCGTTATAAACTCTATTCACCCCCTCTAGAGTTGCTTATCTGTTCTTCAGACCCCTTGCAGCGGGTCGCTCAGATGTCGTCCGGAGAGCTTGCTCAAGAGGCTGTCACCCTACTTCAGGCTCCTCAACCTTTGCAACGACAATCCCCGCCCCCTCCCACCACCACAACTATTTCGTCGACGTCATCCGCCACAGTGGCCCAACAAATAGCCACCCTATAGCTGGCGAGATATGTACCTCCACATAAGAGGGGATCCTCCATGATCACATCAGATCCACCTACTATCCCGTTAGGAGGAATAAACGACCAATGGATCTATCACACCAACAACAACCCACATTCTGTTATCATCTACAGAGAGGACTTCATTTCAGCTGGACAAACGCCTTCGGATTGGGGGACAGGTGACATAATGGATACTGAAAGTTGGGATTTACAGCAAATCCCGATCCTAATACCACATCCAATCGGATGTCTCGCTCCTCTCCCTCCGATCAACAT
Source organism: Iris pallida (assembly GCA_029216955.1). Taxonomy (NCBI): domain Eukaryota; kingdom Viridiplantae; phylum Streptophyta; class Magnoliopsida; order Asparagales; family Iridaceae; genus Iris; species Iris pallida. The sequence continues at coordinate 22,502,973 of JANAVB010031617.1, forward strand.
CATCTCAATCTACAGGGCTCTAGCTCTACGACAAACCCATCATCCCTCAACATGACAGACACCATCATCCAATCAAGCAACTCCCCCTTCCCCTATTAAGGGTCCTATCATTGAACTCCCGCCATCACCTCCTCTATCACGACGTAGCATGCCGAACATGACTTCAATCGTACCCCGCAAATCTACGTGGAAGAGACGCACGTGTATGCACAAGTTGGCACACTCCACCTCCACCCATAAATCCACCAATCCAAGAAAATGGCTGGCATCCCCGCTCAACCATCATGGTCGAAAGAAGAGATCCCTAACTACTCCTCCAAACTCCCCAGATACTCAAATCTTCGAAAAGGTCGTGGTGGCTGTACTACAAAAGTCGCAAGGCCAATATTAGTGCTATACTGGAACTGTCGAGGTACGAGAAATGTCTCGATAGTTCAAACTATCCGATCATTTCTCTCTGCAGTCCGACCATCCATTCTCTTCCTCTCCGAAACTATGTCTTCCCCCACGCACACAGGCCAAGTCCTTCCCAATCTTGGCTTCAATAACATCCATTCTATTCCTTCTACAGGTCGTTCAGGAGGCCTATGGCTGGGATGGGATGACTCAATCTCAGCTGTTGTCTCGTATTCCTCTAGCAACTTAATCCTCCTCTCTATAGCTGCAACCTCTACTTCTCCGACTTGGTACTTACTCTGTATTTATGGATGCGCCAAAAAGCATGACAGGCCACTGCTATGGAACTATGTCAAACTTCTATCAGAGTCCTTTATCGAATCGTGGTGCTGCATAGGTGACTTTAACGAAATCATCCAACCAAATGAAAAATAAGGCGGCCGAAGCTTTGACCCTCGTTCGTCGGTCCCGTTTAGAAACATGCTGGAATATTGTGGGCGCATCGATCTGGGATGTGTCGGACTGGCCTATACCTGGGCTAACAGTCGACAACCTAGACACCATACCAGAGAATGGCTATATCGTGCGCTCGCGGATCCGAAATGGTGCCGACTTCACCCTCATGCAATAGTATCTACTATTCCTCGGATCAACTGCGATCACTCCCCAATCCTTCTCAGCACATGCAGTAGGCTACATCTCAAACTTAGACCACCCCGCTTCGAAGCTTACTGGTTGTCCAATATCACCTTCAATGATACTCTCGCAATAGCATGGCAAAGTTCATATTCCACTAATGCATCCGACACCGACCTCCAAGGACAGCTCAGTCATACGATGTCCAAGTTCCGGTGGTGGGGACGTGACACCTTCGAGAATATACAGAAGCACATCTCAGGGCTTCAGAAGAGATTACTTCACATCCAATCCATGACTCCTTCAGCAGAATTCTTAAATGAAGAGAGAACCCTAACGACGAAACTCAATGACCTCTTTCTTCTCGAAGACACATACTGGAGACAGCGAGCTAAGTGCCAGTAGATCAAAGATGGCCACAGAAACTCAAAATACTTCCATGTTCGGGCTACAATCAAGAAACGGAGGAATGACAACCGAGCTATCCAACTTGGAGACGGCTCATGGACCTCTAATCGTCCTAAAATTGCTAGTGTGATCATTGACCATTTCCAATCCGTTTTCTGTGAAATGGAATCAGTTTAGTCAGAACCTTGTTTCGCCACCCCCAACGATCCTCTCTCCCAAGAGAATGTGAAATTAGGGAAGACACCTACGCATGAGGAGATTGAGCATACAATAAGGAGCATGGGGACATTGAAAGCCCTTGGCCGGGATGGCTACCCAGCACTTTTCTTTCAAATATGCTGGCACGTGGTAGGCAAAGATCTTTGTGCAACCATACAACAGTTCTTTGTTGAAACTCATATGCCGGCCTCTCTAAACCACACCCATATCGTGCTTATACCAAAGAAGGATACGCCAGCCACCCTAGCGATTATTGCCCTATTTCGCTCTGCAATATCATATACAAAATCATCTCCAAGATCATAACCGATCGCCTCTGGCCAATGATACAGAAGCTTATCTCACCGTTCCAGAACGCATTTGCCCGGAAGACAGATTACGGACAACATCATCATCGCCCAAGAGATCATCCATGCCATAAAATCCTTCCCCAGGAAAAAACATTCCTTCGCGCTGAAGATCGACATGTCGAAAGCCTATGATCGTTTATCTTGGACATTTATCAAAAATGTTCTCCACTGCCTTGGTATTCAAGGACACATAAACAATCTGATTATGGAATGCGTCACCACTTCTATCTTCTCCGTGCTCATCAATGGATGTCATGAGGGCTATATCAAGCCTGGGAGGGGCATTCGTCAAGGGTGTCCACTCTCACCCTACTTATTCGTCCTATGCTCTAAAATGCTTTCCCGACTGTTCTTCGTATATGAGCGAGATGACCTATTCCAGGGCATTCGCATCAACCGATACTGCCCGGCTATATCCCACCTCCTCTTTGTCGATGACATCCTGATCATTGGGAAGGCAACGACTAATTCACTACTATAAGTACACAAAATCTTGAATACCTTCATTGGGTGGTCCGGACAACAAATAAACTACTCCAAATCGAGTATTCACTTCAGCAAGGAAGTCGATCCCTAAGACCAACGACGATTAGCCACCATACTGCAACTTAGGTTTATGAAAATGGACGATAAGTACCTGGGCCATATTCTTCTGTAACCTAAATCTAGGTTGTGCACTTACTCTCCCTTGATCGACAAGTGTAACTCCCGCTTGCAGGGGTGGAAAGCTAAACTTCTTTCCCACGCGGGATAAAGTGTTTTGATCAGATACACCTTGGATTCCGTACCTATATATTACATGGCGGCGTATAAAGTTCCTAAAGCAATTACTGCCAAGATTTTTCAACAACAACGAAACTTCTGGTAGGGACATGACCTGGAAGAGAAGAAAATCCACTTTCTCTTATGGGACAAATTCATGCAGCCAAAAAGATCAGGAGGTTTGGGCTTCAGGAACCCAGATTGGGTTAATCCGTCATTTATCGATAAACTCATTTGGCGCTTCATTGAGAACCCTAATCAACAGTGGGCTCGTCTTCTCCACGGAGTCTATTTACAAAACAAATCCTTTTGGCATGCGTTGAGACCTAAATGCGCCTCCCCAACGTGGAGGAGTATGATAGATACCTGGTCGCTCATGGCGTATGGAGTATGTTGGCAAATAAAAGGTGGATGGACAGACATAATCGGGTCCCTGGATTATTGGGCTTCAGAATTACATGCAGTCTTCCCTCCCCCCCAATGGACCACGTCAGGTGCGCGAGCTGATGAACCCGCAGTCGCGTAGATGGAACACAATCCTAATCAACTCCTTATTCAACCCTATGTAAGCAAAGGCAATCCTAGCAATCAACCTATCCGACGGACATGGACCAGATAAATTACTGTAGACGTGCGCAAAGAATGGCCAGTTCTCATCCAAATCCCTCTACGAAACCATCAGGGGTCAGGCGGCGAGTAGGTCATCATTTGCTATAAATAACAAAGTATGGCGTAGGCTATGGAAAGTGAGGAACATGTCTCCAAGAATTCAGGTATTTATATGGCGCCTACTGAATGAAGCTCTCTCCCTCATGTCTGCTATAAGCAGAAGAATCTCTTCTACGAATAACCTTTGCCCTAGCTGCCTCAGCCACGAGGAGGACACCGACCACCTCTTTCTTCATTGTGAACTAGCTTGCGAGGTCTGGTTTGCTTCGCCTCTGGGACTCCGCATTGAGCACCACTACAGCATCCGCTCTCTCCTTACGAACTGGCTACTTGATACAGAAGTGCATGAAGCCTTTAAGTTTGGTGCCACGATCCTCTAGGCTTTGTGGAAGGTGAGGTGTGCTTGTGTTTTCTGCCACGAAGCAAAAAGGGCTAACGCAATCAATCTCCAGGCTGCTTCTATCCAGCAAGCTCAAACTGAAGAGCAAACCCCTACCACATCACTCCTTCAAGATATGCGCAAAGCTGCAACCTCCACTATACATTGGACGCCCCCCGCTGATACTTGTATCAAAATCAATATAGACGGGGCTACGTCGCACTCCTCCATTGCAGCGGCGGCTATCGCTAGGGACTTG
>JANAVB010031617.1:22509550-22609550 GCA_029216955.1 Iris pallida
CCACGTATCGGCCTCTGTGCAAGTTTTTTAATTACTTTGTGCACGCTCGTCAGATCAAGACGAAACTTGTGCCAACAGGACCGTATCGTTTTTCTGGTCCTGTATGCCAAGTTTGGTCCAATTCTGAGACAGTTGAATCGAACGCCGTTTTGTGGGCCCCACGGTCCGACTCAACGGGCGATTTTGTGCACAGCCAGCCGGAATCCAACTTTGGATATACAGTTGGGTTCGTATCGAAAAACTGGACCTGTTGACATATAGTTTGACGACTTTAGAGACCATAGACTCTGGCACGCTTTTCGGTGCAAAGTGGGTCCAACGGCGGACACCGTTTTGACCCAAGATTATTGTTTTGCCCCTTGTGTCCAGAATTGGACTTATGGAAAGGCAATCCTAGCTAATTTGACTATTCTTAGAACGTTGGTATTGTTTATGTCAGCATTTGGAGACTTCTGCATGTGTTGACTGATTGTGGCTCATTGAGTGATATGGTATTTTTGGTTTCTCCAGCTAAGGACCTCAGGCAAGTGCACTTTCTGATTGTTTTCGATTCATAATAGTCTTTTCATTTCATGTCTATACATATATCTTGCTGCTTGTTGACATGCTCGTCACACGGAGTAGTCGGGAGGGAAAATATCTTAGTAGACATGTGGACTACCCAGAAATATCCCCAAAATGTCTATTCTTGAATGATAGCAGTTGCACACGACACGTGCAGTGAGCCGAATTTACCCCCTATCCGTTCACATGTCGAAATAGATATTTCACACCACCTAGGTAGATGTCTTTTATTTTTTCTTTTCATCTCCACCGTGTCATGTCATCAGTACTTTACAGTTTTTATACCTTATATGTTATTTTCATGTCTTGTTAATTCTATTGTATTTTTGCATTGCCATCGGTTTGTGTACTTGTTCCATTCCTGACTGGAAACCAACATTTTTCAGGTTTAGCCGTGATCACTCTTAGCACTGGAAAGACATGGGTATGCTGAGGCCGACCTAGATAGTGGAACTACTTATCATTTTCATTAATTGTGAGAACTGTGTATTTTCCTTTAAATATAAATCTTGTAAATGTTGTAATAAACTTAAAAATGTGAATGAGCAGCAAATATTATATTTTGTCATTTTGAGCATTTGTTTCTTACGGGCTTGACAGCGTTCTACCGCTGACTCTGCGGCATAGGTGGCTTGGACACGTCTCGTATCCGAAATGCGGGTGTGGGTCGTGACACAATCCATATTTGCTAAACTAGCTTCGTACAACAAAATCAGTTTCCTGTTTGTGAGAAGGAAGGGCAACGAGGTAGCACATAAATTAGCTGTATTTGCAATGTCCGCCTGTTAGATTGTTAGATTATATTTGTAATGTATATATGGCCCATAATCTATAAGCTCAAATGTAGACACTATATATATTGTAACAATCCCTAGCAATGAGAACAATGCATTATTATTTTTTACATGGTATCAGAGCCTCCAAAAAAGAAACCCTAGCCGTCATATTCCCTTACGCGCCCCCTACGCCGCCGATTCGACCGACCCCTGCGTGCCCTACGCACCCGATCCGAACGCGCGCCGACCGTGCGCCGACTTCGTGCCCTCCCGCGCCGACTGCGCACAGTGGACGACTTCCCGACACCAGCTTTGCCCATCACCAGAATAGTTAACATTGTGACATTCTTTTCCTTCAATTGGCGCAACAATTCATGCAATACATTCTGAGTAGAAGGCGGGAATTGTTGAATTCCAGACCACTCGAAAGATATTATTGACATCTGTCTTGCTCCTTAGGTTTTGATAGAACGGCTCGTGGTTGGTGGCGGTCCGGTTAGGGTTTACAGTGGATGACTTCCCGACTTCGTGCCCTCCCATACTGCTTTCCCACGTCGATCGCGCATGCTCTCACTCTGTAATGCCTATAGTTCGTATTGCGTATCTTGGTATACGTGTACGTATTCTTGACTCGTATTGCATATTTTTCTTGTATGATTATTTTGGCATATCATTGGATATGGCATAGCTTGGTTCGGCTTAGCTTGGTTTGGTTTGCTTTTGGTTCATCATGAACCATGGATAAACCCCCTACCTACCACCACCTTTGATATTTATTGCCCTTTTCTTCTTTCTCTCTCTTCATTACTCATCTTCTTCTTCCTCATTTACTCCCTTCACCTACCAGAGAGAGAAGAGAGAGGTCTAGGCAAGTGCAATCTTGCTTCATGATGGATCTCATGTTTTATTGTTCCATTCTCTTCCTTACTAGATTCTAAGCCTCTTTAGAACTGGAAGTTTTCGATTTTGATGGTTATATTTTTGTAGATCTAAGTTTTAAATTCCTTCTTGTTTAGTTTTCTTGGTTTTGATCTCTAAAAACTTGGTATTTCCAAAAACTAGTGGTTCCATGTTGTAGAGAATTTGATTTCATGCAGTTTTGGCTTTTGTTTCGCTTGATTTCGACTCCGAATGAGGAAGTTATGGCCATTACAAGTTTTCAGAACTTTCATGGCTGAACTTGCTGTTTGGGGACGATGAACCTCATGCGCCGGGAGGCCATGCGCCGATTCGTGCAGGAATCTCATGCGCCGATTGCGCAGGAATCTCATGCGCCGATTCGTACAGGAATCCCATGCGCCGATTCGTGCAGGAATCTCATGCGCCGATTGTGCAGGAACCTCATGCGCCGGGAGGCCATGCGCCGATTCGTGCAGGAATCTCATGCGCCGATTGCGTAGGAATCTCATGCGCCGATTCGTACAGAAATCCCATGCGCCGATTCGTGCAGGAATCTCATGCGCCGATTGTGCAGGAATCTCATGCGCCGATTCGTGCAGGAATCCCATGCGCCGATTGCGCAGGAATCTCATGCGCCGATTTGTACAGGAATCCCATGCGCCGATTCGTGCAGGAATCTCATACGCCGATTCGTGCAGGAATCCTATGCGCCGATTCGTGCAGGAATCTCATGCGCCGATTCGTGCAGGAATCCCATGCGCCGATTGTGCAGGAATCTCATACGCCGATTCGTGCAGGAATCTCATGCGCCGATTCGTGCAGGAATCCCATGCGCCGATTGTGCAGGAATCCCATGCGCCAGAATTGCTCTATTTCGCTGTTTTGCATGTTTAAGTCGTTTTGTAGCTAGAATCTTGAAAAACTCAAAACATGAAAGTTGTAGATCTTTTCCTTGGCTTCAAGAACATGTTACTAGTTATTCTATGCAAGTTTCTCTCATTCATGATAATGTAAGGGTAGAACACGATAGTGGCCTATTAAGGCGCACTCTTGACAAGTACCAAGTGGACATGACATGACCTGATAGTAGCCCGCCGTGGCGCACTCCTGACAAGAAAACCTGATATGATATACCCTGATATGCTGTTGCGACGGCTACCTGACATGACATGACCTGTTTAATTAATCAGGACACCGTGGGCGATTGTGCTTGTACAAATAATCCAGTCCTGTCTTGCATCATGTCTAGGAGGGGACTCCTGAGTACCACGGTCAGGAGTACCTACTGAAATGGACTAAGGTTAATAATTAGTATAATTCACTAGTCATGAAGAGATGTTCCCCAGTTACAGGCGATCCCGTTATCCCGGCCGCTAATGCTTGGACTTGTAGCCTGCCGACGAGTAGGGCACATTTCCAGCCCACTGTTATGTGGGGCACTCTTGATTGTCACTTTAAATGATTGAACTCTATTGTCACTCTAATGTATTGTACTCTCTGAATTGTCACTATAATGATTGCCTGGATAACCTGGATAGCTGCAGGGCCTGTGACTACTTGGAGCATCTCATTACATCTTGCTAGTAACTAGGATTGTGATAACCCTAGTTAGTTAATATAGAAAGCCGTAGGCAATGATTGGCCGTGATTGATTGGATGGAGTCTAGTCCAGTATGGTATTGTCTAGAATTGATTGATTGCAAGATTGTACCAGAATGATTATGATTGTCACTCCAGATTGTCACTATAATGATTGTCACTCCAGATTGTTACTTGACCTGATTTCTTATATTTATCTTGCCGATAAATGGTGAGAGAAACCAAGTTCCGTTCAGACGAAGGATTACAACCCCGGTCCTTGTTTGGTTTACGGGTTGTAACCTAGCTATCTGAATAGTCCCATGGTTATCTCATCGTATATCATCCTGGCATGCTTTTCCATATGTCCTGTCTTTTAGTGATTCTATGCAAGATTGTCTTTTATAATTACCTATCATGCTTTTCTTAAATTACGGTCTCTTATTATGTAATTACATTATTGTGCTAATTTGCTGGCTTTAGTTCTTAGTGAAGCCTCCTTTGCGGCACTTGCTCTTTCTGGGGTCTGACCCAGCTGGTTTTGTATGGCCAGATACCGGAGCAGCACCAAAGGATCTTCCTGCTTTCCAGCCCGATGGTGGTCACCAGGCGTAACCAGGGCTTCGAATGGGTTTCTTTTGTTCTCCCACTGTAATATTATAAATTATTCTTTTGAGGCGTTTAGCCGACGAGCAAGTGTTAGCTCGATTGTACTTACTTACTGTCTGCCTACGGGCTGTAGCATGATTGACAAGCCCCGGGGGTTGATCATGTATGACTGAACTCTTGCTAGTCCTCGCATTTTGTAACGACTAGCTTCATGATCATTCCGAATATATAATGTATGGGACGCCTTACTATTGTGTATTTGGTGGTCTGACATCTTGTAATTACTATTAGTTGGTTGAGATTGAGACAATAGGCTATTTTATGACCTTAAGAGACTGATGGATTGTAGTGAAACCCTCACATATCTATACAGCCGTGACCGTATAGCGGGGTGGATCCCATTCCGTTATACGTAGCTGGCTATGTCTGCCCCCGCTCTCCAGTATTCTGGTTCTAGAGCGTGACATGGTGTAAGTGGTGGCCCATGCAGGTCTTGTTAATCAAGATGTGTGAGGGTTTACCGAATAGATGTCTTAATCAGTACTCGTCCTTGATCTCTGCTCGTATCCTCTTGATTCCTGAAATTCTTGTCCTGATCACATGCTTGTAATCGTTGATCTGTCCTGGTCCTTCCTTATTGTTCCCATGTCGTCTTCTTCAGCGGCATTGAACCTGGACCTGCCGATCAGCAAGGCGGATCATCTCCCGTGGACCAGCAGCAACCAGAAGATCAGGCCCAGCACTCAGCAGCAGCCTCCCGATCCGTACCTCCTGGAGAACCAGTACCGCCAGTTCAGCCCGTCCAGCCAGCAGGGTCAGAGGATGGAGGATTGGTAGGACTCATCCGTGAGTTGCTCGCGTCCCAAGATCGTCAGGGAGATGCCCTGCACCAAGCAGTACAAGATGCTCTGAATAGAAGTGGTCCTCGAGGGAACAGTGCGGTCAACAGTTTCAAGCGCCTGAACCCTCCATTCTTCGATGGCAGCGAGGATGCCATTGCTGCCGATGCTTGGCTACAAGATATAGAGGTGATTCTCGAAGCCGCGAAGACTCCAGAAGACGAGAAGGTGGCTGTGGTGCGCCTACAGTTATTGGATCTAGCCCGCAGTTGGTGGGTCACACAAGCAGTGGGATTGACAACACCTGTCTCCTGGGCAGTGTTCAGCGAGAAGTTCTAGACCAAGTATTATGATGCAGTGGCTCGATATGACTTGCAGACCAGGTTCAGTAATCTTAAGCAGATGGGGAGGACGGTCGACGGATATGCGGCCGAGTTTTCCAGACTCAGTCAGTTTGCTCCCACCTTGGTGGCAACCGAGTTTGACAGAGCGCAGAGGTTCCAGCAGGGACTTCACCTGGAGATTATATTGGCAGTAGAATAGTTCGAGCATCAGACCTATAATGCGGTGTTGCGAGCAGCAAGGAGGCACGAGTATACCTCCCAGAGAATAGTGGACATGACCGGAGGTCGGAAGCGGTCCCATAGTCAGATGAATCAGTCTTCAGCACCAGTCCCGGCAGATAGGGCTTTGACTATTGGAACTCCGAGGCAAGCAACCTCAGTTACGTCGGTTCAGCACTCAACCCCGACGTACCCTCAGCAGAAACAGAAGCAAGCACAGTCTTCCGCCGTAGGCTGTTCTTATTGTGGGAAACCTGGACACGTGGTAGCAGAGTGTCGCAAGGCGTTGGGATTGTGTTTATTGTGTGGAGCACCGGACCATAGGGTGGGGTCCTGCCCATTCAGAGTTGATTCAACATCGGCCCAGACTAGTCCCTCGGTAAGGGGACCAGCACCAGCACCAGTGCAACAACAGTACCAGCCTCCGAGGCCATTGCCGCCTCAGGCCCTAGCCTTCCAGCTACAGAGACCCCAGCAGTATGCCCAGGTCCAAGCTCAGATTCAGAACCGGCAGAGAGGTTCCTAGCAGGATATCTTCCCACTTTCTCGTGCCTTCGATTTCCTTGCTTACATACATGATTGCATGATTGATTGCTTAGTATAGCTTGCCTGAGATTAGTATAGCTTGTTCTTGTCCCTCTAGCCTCTTAATTAAATTCCGAGGATGGAATTCTTTTAAGGTGGGTAGAGTTGTAATGTCTATAGTTCGTATTGCGTATCTTGGTATACGTGTACGTATTCTTGACTCGTATTGCGTATTTTTCCTGTATGATTATTTTGGCATATCATTGGATATGGCATAGCTTGGTTCGGCTTAGCTTGGTTTGGTTTGCTTTTGGTTCATCATGAACCATGGATAAACCCCCTACCTACCACCACCTTTGATATTTATTGCCCTTTTCTTCTTTCTCTCTCTTCATTACTCATCTTCTTCTTCCTCATTTACTCCCTTCACCTACCAGAGAGAGAAGAGAGAGGTCTAGGCAAGTGCAATCTTGCTTCATGATGGATCTCATGTTTTATTGTTCCATTCTCTTCCTTACTAGATTCTAAGCCTCTTTAGAACTGGAAGTTTTCGATTTTGATGGTTATATTTTTGTAGATCTAAGTTTTAAATTCCTTCTTGTTTAGTTTTCTTGGTTTTGATCTCTAAAAACTTGGTATTTCCAAAAACTAGTGGTTCCATGTTGTAGAGAATTTGATTTCATGCAGTTTTGGCTTTTGTTTCGCTTGATTTCGACTCCGAATGAGGAAGTTATGGCCATTACAAGTTTTCAGAACTTTCATGGCTGAACTTGCTGTTTGGGGACGATGAACCTCATGCGCCGGGAGGCCATGCGCCGATTCGTGCAGGAATCTCATGCGCCGATTGCGCAGGAATCTCATGCGCCGATTCGTGCAGGAATCCCATGCACCGATTCGTGCAGGAATCTCATGCGCCGATTGTGCAGGAACCTCATGCGCCGGGAGGCCATGCGCCGATTCGTGCAGGAATCTCATGCGCCGATTGCGCAGGAATCTCATGCGCCGATTCGTGCAGGAATCCCATGCGCCGATTCGTGCAGGAATCTCATGCGCCGATTGTGCAGGAATCTCATGCGCCGATTCGTGCAGGAATCCCATGCGCCGATTGCGCAGGAATCTCATGCGCCGATTCGTGCAGGAATCCCATGCGCCGATTCGTGCAGGAATCTCATGCGCCGATTCGTGCAGGAATCCTATGCACCGATTCGTGCAGGAATCTCATGCGCCGATTCGTGCAGGAATCCCATACGCCGATTGTGCAGGAATCTCATGCGCCGATTCGTGCAGGAATCTCATACGCCGATTCGTGCAGGAATCCCATGCGCCAATTGTGCAGGAATCCCATGCGCCGGAATTGCTCTATTTCGCTGTTTTGCATGTTTAAGTCGTTTTGTAGCTAGAATCTTGAAAAACTCAAAACATGAAAGTTGTAGATCTTTTCCTTGGCTTCAAGAACATGTTACTAGTTATTCTATCCAAGTTTCTCTTATTCATGATAATGTAAGGGTAGAACACGATAGTGGCCTATTAAGGCGCACTCTTGACAAGTACCAAGTGGACATGACATGACCTGATAGTAGCCCGCCGTGGCGCACTCCTGACAAGAAAACCTGATATGATATACCCTGATATGCTGTTGCGACGGCTACCTGACATGACATGACCTGTTTAATTAATCAGGACACCGTGGGCGATTGTGCTTGTACAAATAATCCAGTCCTGTCTTGCATCATGTCTAGGAGGGGACTCCTGAGTACCACGGTCAGGAGTACCTACTGAAATGGACTAAGGTTAATAAATAGTATAATTCACTAGTCATGAAGAGATGTTTCCCAGTTACAGGCGATCCCGTTATCCCGGCCGCTAATGCTTGGACTTGTAGCCTGCCGACGAGTAGGGCACATTTCCAGCCCACTGTTATGTGGGGCACTCTTGATTGTCACTTTAAATAATTGAACTCTATTGTCACTCTAATGTATTGTACTCTCTGAATTGTCACTATAATGATTGCCTGGATAACCTGGATAGCTGCAGGGCCTGTGACTACTTGGAGCATCTCATTGCATCTTGCTAGTAACTAGGATTGTGATAACCCTAGTTAGTTAATGTAGAAAGCCGTAGGCAATGATTGGCCGTGATTGATTGGATGGAGTCTAGTCCAGTATGGTATTGTCTAGAATCGATTGATTGCAAGATTGTACCAGAATGATTGAATGATTGTCACTCTAGATTGTCACTATAATGATTGTCACTCCAGATTGTTACTTGACCTGATTTCTTATATTTATCTTGCCGATAAATGGTGAGAGAAACCAAGTTTCGTTCAGACGAAGGGTTACAACCCCGGTCCTTGTTTGGTTTACGGGTTGTAACCTAGCTATCTGAATAGTCCCATGGTTATTTCATCGTATATCATCCTGGCATGCTTTTCCATATGTCCTGTCTTTTAGTGATTCTATGCAAGATTGTCTTTTATAATTACCTATCATGCTTTTCTTAAATTACGGTCTCTTATTATGTAATTACATTATTGTGCTAATTTGCTGGCTTTAGTTCTTAGTGAAGCCTCCTTTGCGGCACTTGCTCTTTTTGGGGTCTGACCCAGCTGGTTTTGTATGGCCAGATACCGGAGCAGCACCAAAGGATCTCCCTGCTTTCCAGCCCGATGGTGGTCACCAGGCGTAACCAGGGCTTCGAGTGGGTTTCTTTTGTTCTCCCACTGTAATATTGTAAATTATTCTTTTGAGGCGTTTAGCCGACGAGCAAGTGTTAGCTCGATTGTACTTACTTACTGTCTGCCTACGGGCTGTAGCATGATTGACAAGCCCCGGGGGTTGATCATGTATGACTGAACTCTTGCTAGTCCTCGCATTTTGTAACGACTAGCTTCATGATCATTCCGAATATATAATGTATGGGATGCCTTACTATTGTGTATTTGGTGGTCTGACATCTTGTAATTACTATTAGTTGGTTGAGATTGAGACAATAGGCTATTTTATGACCTTAAGAGACTGATGGATTGTAGTGAAACCCTCACATATCTAGACAGCCGTGACCGTATAGCGGGGTGGATCCCATTCCGTTATACGTAGCTGGCTATGTCTGCCCCCGCTCTCCAGTATTCTGGTTCTGGGACGTGACACGCTCCCTCCCGCACGCCGATCAGCGTCCGTCCGATCTGCCGATCCGCCGATGTACGCGCCAGTCTTACGACCTGACCATACGCGACCGATCCGCCCGGCCTGCTCCTGCGCTGATCCACCGATCCGCTGCCGTACGCGCCAGCCTTACGGCCTGACCGTACGCGGCCGATCCCGTGACGATCCCGTGCCTGACCGCGCCTGACCCTGCCACCGACCCAGACCCCTACGCGCCAGATCTGGCGCCCCGATAGCGGCCGATTCGTCGCTCGTTCGACCGATCCGTCGACGTTATACTTTATTTTGTACACCCGACTTTGGTGATGGCTGATGATGCTGCGTCCAGCTACTCCATCGCGACTGGGGGTGGTGGTGCCCATAACCCCAATTTTCCTAATTCGAAGGATCCATATTTTCTGAGTTCTACTGATCAACCAGGAAATATCATTACTCCTATTGTTTTCTGTGGACCGAACTATGCTGAGTGGTCTCGGTCGATCCGTCTCTCCCTGATCTCTAGGCGAAAGATCACCTTTCTGGAAGGTACTGAAATCAAACCTGTTAATGATGCTAGTAAATTGCTTGATTGGAGATGTGTGCAAGCATTATTGGTTCAATGGGTTCTTAATACCATTGATCCGTCTCTGAAAAAATTTTTGTCGTACTTTGAGGAGGTTTATCCATTGTGGAACTTGTTGGAGAAAAGGTTTGTTGTTAGCAATGGCACTCGGAAGCAACAAATTAAGGTAGCTTTGGCCGAGTGCAAACAAACGGCGTCGATGTCTGTGGAAACCTACTTTGGAAATTTGCAGTCTTTGTTGGATGAACAAGCTGCTTATTTTCCATTGCCTACTTGTACATGTGGTGAACTTGCTGCAAAGCTACAGGCTATGAGGGATGAAGACCACTTTCAGGACTTTATGTATGGGTTGAATGCTGAGTTGTATGGTCATACCCGATCTAATCTTCTGGCTCAGGATCTTCAGCCAAGTTTAGATCAGGCATACCAGGCAGTCCGTGAGGAGGAGGATATGCGAAAATCTCAGGTCCAATCCGCTACTGAGGAGGTGATGGCGCTGGCTATCAAGACTTCACCTCGAATTTCTACTACTTCTAATAGTAGAACCTCAGATTCTAGGGACAAATCAGGTATGATCTGTACTCATTGCAAGAAAACAGGTAATGATGTTGCAACTTGCTTTGCCAAGATTGGCTATCTAGAGTGGTGGGAGACTCGTCCTCGACGTGAGGGCGGACGTGGTGCTGGTGGTGGCAGAGGCCCAGCACCACAGTAGAGACGTGATGGGGGACGTGGTGCTGGTGGCACAGGGGTTGTTCATCATGTCGTCGCTGCTGGTCATGGTGTCCCTGCTGGTCTTGCTGGGAGTTTGGCGGATATGATGCATGGAGGGTATCCTTCACCACTCTTAGGTGAACAATGGCAGAAACTGATTAGCTTGCTGGGTAACGACAATCCTTCCAACCCTGGTACTTCAAACTCTGATCGTCTGATGGGTAAGAATTCTTTTGTCACTTGGATATTCGATACTGGGGCTACTCTTCATGCGACAGGTTCTCGTGATTGTTTAGTTGATTGTTTTGAAGGCCCTGTCTGTCCTGTGACTTTGCCTGATGGGAGTACTATTGAGGCTGTTCTAAGAGGCAAAGTATTTTTGACTGCTTCATTGGTGTTGACGGATGTTCTTTACATTCCGACATTGACTTGCAACTTGATCTCTGTCTCACAATTGATTGGTGTCAGAAACTGTGATATGTTATTTACTCCTGATTTGTGTTTTGTTCAGGACCGAAGTACGAGGATGGTGATTGGAGCAGGTGAACAAAGGGGTGAACTTTACTTCTTGGGGGAGGTTTCAGCTTCTTTGGCTTCGGTGATCCTGACATACAGAGAGAGTGATACCGAGGTTTGGCATAGTAGACTGGGGCATCCTTCAGATAAAGTAATACAGACTTTACCTTTTCTCTCTGGTAGTAGTGTGTTTTCTCATCAGGCTTGTGATATTTGTCATCAAGCTAAACAGACTCGTGATACTTTTCCTGATAGTAGTAGTCGTGCTTTGAGTTGCTTTGAACTTATCCACTATGATCTGTGGGGACCATATAGTGTTCCGTCATCTAATAGGGCATGATATTTTTTGACTTTGGTGGATGATTTTTCTTGAGCTGTTTGGGTTGTTTTGTTGAAGGATAAGTGTGCTGTCTATTCTATGTTTCTTAAATTCATTGCTATAGTGAAGTGTCAGTTTGGGGCTGATGTACATCGTGTGCAGAGTGACAATGGCACTGAATTTAATTGTTTACGAGATTATTTTTCATCTCACGGTATATTGTTCCAAACATCCTATGTTGGGACACCTTAATAGAATGGAAGGGTGAAAAGAAAACATCGACATATTTTAAATGTCGCCAGGGCATTGAGATTTCAGGGTTCTCTTTCTGTGGATTTTTGGGGAGAATGTGTTCTGGGCGCATGTTATCTGATAAATAGAACACCTTCTAGTATCTTGCATTTTAAGTCTCCTTATGAAGTTTTATATGGTTCGGCTTCTTCGTATGATCCTCTACGTATTTTTGGTTGTCTGTGCTATGTATATGATTTGAAATTCCGACATGATAAATTTGCTAGCAGGAGTAGAAAATACATCTTTGTTGGGTATCCACTTGATAAAAAGGGATAGAAACTGTATGATTTGGAGACTGGTGAATTTTTTGTGTCCCGTGATGTAACTTTTTATGAAAAAAATTTCCTGGGTGTGGCTCTGCTAGTGAGATGTCTTCTGCGACACGTCATACATCTGTTGAGGTGCCGGAAGACGATATCGAGACTTTTGGGATTGTGCCGGCTACGGTAGCTGAGGCCGGAGTAGTTGCTGGTGGCGCGGCACCGAGTAGCGAGGATGCACAGGTAGCTGCAGAAGTATTGACAGAAGAATCCGCTGGGGGTAATGCGGATACTACTGATGATACAGGGGATACAGTGTTGCCAGAGGTGCCCGACGAGGCAGTATTGGGAAGAGGAATAAGAAAGAAATCACAGCCAGTATGATTACAGGATTTTGTGACGAATGCTGTGCGAAGTAAAAGTCCCCCCTTCACCACAGTTCATATGTTCCCGTCACTTCCTCAGGTACTTCGTATCCTCTAACACAATTTCTAAGTTATGACATATTTACTGCTGGACACAGAGATTTTTTTGCAGCCATCACTGCAGGTGTTGAGCCTACTTCATATCGCCAGGCCTTGCGAGATTCAGGCTGGTGCGCGGTTATGCAAACTGAAATACAGGCTCTGGAAGATAATGGGATATGGAGTCTTGTCGATTTGCCTCCTGGAAAGAAAGCATTGGAAAGTCAATGGGTGTATAAAATCAAGTACAAATTCGACGGAAGTATTGAGCTCTTAAAAGCACGGCTGGTTGTGTTCGGTAATCATCAGGTTGAGGGAATCGACTATTCAGAGACATTTTTTCCGGTAGCTAAATGCCTACAGTTCGGACGTTCTTGGCTATTGCAGCTGTGAGAGGCTGGACTTTGCACCAGATGGATGTGCAAAATGCTTTTCTTCATGGAGATCTGACAGAAGAAGTATATATGAAATTGCCGCCAGGTTTTTCGCATAGTGAACCCAATAAAGTGTGTCGCCTGCGTAAATCTCTATATGGATTGAAACAGGCACCACGTTGTTGGTTTGCTAAGCTTGCTGCTTCTCTAATATCCTATGGATTTGTTCAATCTCATTTAGATTATTCCCTTTTCTCTTTTTTAAAGGGAAGGTAGAGTTGCATGTTCTGATCTATGTGGATGATATGATTGTGTCTTGTAATGACTCAGGTGCTTTAGATGCTTTCAAAAAGTACCTTAGTTCTTGCTTTCACATGAAGGACCTTGGTGTGTTGAAGTACTTTCTTGGTATAGAGGTGGCTCAGAGTGCAGAAGGAATTTCCTTGTGTCAAAGGAAGTATGCTTTGGACATCATTTCAGAATGCAGCTTGATGGGGTCTCGACCTGCTGGTTTTTCTATGGAGCCCAATCACAAGCTGTTAGAATCGACTAGTCCAAAGATGGAGGATGCAGAGCCTTATCGGAGGCTGGTTGGGAGGTTGATTTATCTATCATTTACTCGTCCTGACTTAGCCTATGCTGTGCATATCTTGTCTCAATTCTTACAGGAGCCTCGACAGATCATTGGCATGCTGCTTTGAGAGTTGTCAGATATCTCAAACATGCATCGGGACAGGGTATTCTTTTGAAAGCTGATTGATCTCCGTCTTTCTGGTTGGTGTGATTCCGACTGGGCAAGTTGTCCCTTGACTCGCCGCTCTGTTACGGGCTGGTTGATGTTTCTGGGGGGGTCTCTAATTTCTTGGAAGACCAAGAAGCAACCAACTGTTTTTCGATCTTCCGTTGAAGCTGAATACCGATCTATTGCTGCGCTTGTTTGTGAGTTGAAATGGTTGAAGGAGTTATTGGTGTGTTTGGGCGTTCGCCAGGAGTCTGCTATGTCGGTGTATTGTGACAGTCAGTCAGCCCTGCACCTGGCTCAGAACCCGGTATTTCATGAGCGCAGTAAGCATATTGAGGTGGATTTGCATTTTGTTCGCGATGCAATTAGAGATGGCACCGTGATAGCCTCGCATGTTCCTACTTCTACTCAACTGGCTGACATCTTCACTAAGCCCCTTGGAAAGTATGTGTTTGATTCTTTCCTTCCCAAGTTGGACATTTGTGACTTGCATGCTCCAACTTGAGGGGGGTGTTAGATTGTTAGATTATATTTATAATGTAAATATTGCCCATAACCCATAAGTCCAAATGTAAACACTATATATATTGTAACAATCCCTAGTAATGAAAACAAGGCATTATTATTTTCTACACCGCCAATATGAAGGCTCGTTATGACTCCCCTCCGGATTGTGTTCTTCAGGAACTAGCTAAGGAAGCTGCCATTCCAGATACAAATGTATGTGACTCGGTTCATTAAGATCTAATAAAGTACTATTCCCTCAAAAAAAATGCAGATTCTCGTGATAACCGTAGATATCGTCCTTCACTAGCTTAGCTTAGAATCAAATCGTTTCTTCTCTTTGTCCATGAATGTTCCACAATCAAATTAATCAGTTGCATATGAATTGAAGGATCATCTCACATAAGTAATCTTTTGAATGGTTAACAGGTAAGCCAGCTGGGTAGAATACCGGATTCTCAGTATGGATGGAAGGACCAGAATTGATTTTGTGCTCAAAGATCATAATAGAAGTTCTCTTCTTTGGGTATTTGATTGGGATCATCTAATAACAATATCTTGGCCTCTCGTCGAGGGAGGGGGACCGTGCTGACGTGGTGGCCTTTCATTGGAGAGGGGTTTGGTGCTAGCAGGGACTGGAGCCAATAGGAAAGGTCATGTCAACGCGGTCCACCGCAAGGTCCCCTCTCCGATTCGACAATAATATTAAATAAATATAGAAGAATTCGTAAGATATTAACACATTCTACGAAAAATTGCTAATATTTCATGTTATTACTTTAGAATTATGAGAATCTCAATCCTTGAATAGATGTTTAGTTGGTACAACGATATAATTGATTTCAAAATGGAAATATCACTTTAGAGTTGTATGACATCTAGATTTACTTCAGGGATAACAGAAAATTACTAATTCAGAAGTATACAAGTGATCTTATCACAAAATTAAAACACCAATTAATTAGGTTTTGATTACAAAAGTTTTGATTACAAAAGTTCAATCTGTTATCTTAGGCTTAATTTCTAAAGTGGAGGCAATTTTGTAAAGTAACTCATGTTAGCTTACCTATTTATCTGGACAATTTTCTAGTATAACGATTGTTTGGTACAGTCTAACTTTTCTAAACTAATATCCAAATAATTAATAAATTTTGACATTTAATAAAATTATATGAAAACGACTGTTATAGGCATAATTTAATATTTCTCATATCTAATTAATATAAAATGTATAAATTATATTTAAAAATTAATCAGAAAAATTAGAGAATCATGTATCTAGAGTAACTTTATTTCTTTCCACTTGTCCTAATCTCGAACTGTCCTACACGTCCTTATGGTCGGATGACTCGAACCATGTCGGTCCCGTCTGGGTCTGGTGTCCGTACTATTTTTCACATGAGCTACAAGCGCTAGACAACTTTCTAACTACCTAGATGTATATGTATTTATATTAGCAAATATACATAAAATTATTTTTATAAGTACAGATGTTCTACAAATTAATAACCTCCACTTAAATCATTGCATTGTATTAATTTAGAGATGTCAGACTCTATATGGAAGTTAGCGAATGACTTAGGTACTTAGGATCCTTCTTTTTTTCCTTTTTAAGAATTTTTTTTTATTTCATTCTTTTTCCTTTTTTAAAAAATAATCATTTTTATGGGTTGGGTTTGTTTCACATTTGGGTTAGGTTAAGTGCGAATCAGATCCGAGTTTGGGTTAGGTTCAGTGCGAATCGGATCGTAAAATTTAATTTATAAGTTTGGATTAGGCTCAGTAGATATCGGATCTTAAAAATTAATTTATAAGTAAAATAATTATGATGGCAATAGAATTTAAATCAAGTTACTAACATATCACCTTAACTAAATATTATATAAAAAGTCGCAAACAAAAAATATCAACTATTAGATATATTAATTGGGTAAAGTGCAAAAAATCTCTCCTTAGACTAGCCATTTTGCAAAAAGAAGATCCATAGTTTAAAAAATTCACAAAATTTACATTTAGTGCAGTTTGCACCAATTTGATTTCTACTGCTAATAGACGTCAAATTTGATACGAACTGAATATTATACCCATCTAAAAGTTAAAACCTAAGAGTAAAATGCAAAAAAGAAAAAAGAAATCCTTGTTAGGCTAGTTTAGGGTTTTTTTGACGGGAGATTGAGGGAGGCCATTAGGTTTTGGATGTGGATTACTATATTTATTTGTATATATTAATGTTATTATCAATATTAATTTATTATTATCTGTATTTGTTTGTTATTATATATATTTATTTGTATATATTAGTTTGTTATTAATACAAATAAATATATACAAATACGTATGTACAATTTTCTATCTAATTTTTTATTTTTTATATACAAAAAAAATAAATAAAATCTTTCTAATCGTGTATGTACCTTCTCACGTAGGCAAAAATAAAAACTAAATTCTAAAATATATTATATATTTAAAAATGGCTTAGAACCAGTTCAAAATGAACCGTTCAAAAGTAAAAAAGGTTCAAAAAAATTAAGAAAAAACTTGTTATTATCTATACTAATATATTAGGGGAACCAAGCGTCATTAATTTGAACGTGACTATCATTTTAGGAGAAGTATGACACACCGGGGGACCGAGCACTAACATGCCCCCTATTGGGCCAAGGCCCCCTTCTAGCATCGGGCTCCACCCCCATCAATGGGAATAGGGTGAGCGCTATTAATTTGAACATGACTATTTTTTTTAGGAAAAAAGGCCTAACGAACGGAGGGAGACGCGAGCACTGACGCACCCCCGGTCCGGGACCGCATGCTCCCACCCTCAGTTTATAATAGCATTGTTTTTTTAATGCAACTTGGAAACCATCGGTTCATAAAGTTGTTCAAATACTAACTTTATCTCAAAATTACAGAAGAAACTAATTAAAAAACCAACTAATTTATATATATATATTTATATATATATATATATATATATATATATATATATATATATATATATATATATATATATATATATATATAACTTCCAATAAATCCAAAACTGTTGTAAATTGAGAGAGAGAAAGAAATATTGGTAGCCAGTAATCTGTACGTAGCTTTTCTGATTGATAACATAGAGGGAATGAGATAGAGGTTGTTGTGGGTATGGATAAGGGTATCCATAATTGGATTTATCCAAATCACATCACTCCCCCTTGGATGCCCATTTTTAATTATTGCCTCATTAAAAACTTTTCTAAGAAAAAATCCTTTGTAAAAAATTGGTAGAAAAGAAAAGAGTACAATAATATTCTTCAGGAATATGATTCTTCAGGAATCCAAGTGAGTGCGACTTATACTGTCTCGTTAAAAAAATTTGAAGAAAAAATCCAGTAGAAAAAAAATATATCAACGAAGGAAAAGAGTACAATGCAGAAAGACATGCTTCAAGATGTCTCCATTATCATCTTCAGAATGCTTGCATCTACACGATGCTCTCCCTAAAAAATATTGCATTCTTATTCTTACATCAATTCAAAATAAAAAATCAACCCCCAATACAATC
The DNA here is from genome assembly GCA_029216955.1 of Iris pallida. Classification (NCBI taxonomy): domain Eukaryota; kingdom Viridiplantae; phylum Streptophyta; class Magnoliopsida; order Asparagales; family Iridaceae; genus Iris; species Iris pallida. Next base: position 22,527,359 of record JANAVB010031617.1, read on the forward strand.
TAAATATTACATTTCACCTCAACACTTTATTGACTATACATTTATACTCATATTCTTATGAAGAGGTTGCAGGCTTTATTTGTGATTGCTGAAAGCTCGCAACTCTCCCTGATATGCTGAACTATTGAAAACATAGCCATGCACATCTTTTATTTGCTTTGATGAAATTGTCGCAATGATTTGATTTATTCTCTCTAAAATACCTGCAACATTATTTATAAAACATACCTTGTTTGTGGTATCCCCTTAATGAGTATCAGATAAATATCATTCATCTGCATATCTCATAGATTAAAACATTCATCAAGAATAATTTATATACCTAATATTATTCTAAAACATTATGCTGAGTGAATGACAATAAAGAATTTGTATTTACATATGGTACTTCAAGACCCAGAACATGTTTTTTTTTGTCGTAACGGATGCTATTGACATGACCATTTTAGGTATATCATTCATATTAAATCTCTACAGGAGATTTATAGTAGATATCTTCTAGAGATTCATCTTTTTATGAGATTACATGAGATCTCTTTTGGAGATTTATCTTTATCTTTTCTGGAGATTCCTCTCTCTTTTGGAGATTCCTCTCTCTTCTAGAGATTTTCGATCTCTTCAGAAGATCCTCTCTTCAGGAGGAAGAGGTCTTCTCTTCATGAGGTACTCTATAGACGACCATTTGATGAATCTATTAAGGGATTTCTTCATAAACTCAATGAACCTATCATATTCTTCTGGATGGTTTAATCCATATATGGCTCATTTGTAGATCATTCGGGGATAACATGGTAATATTAAATCCTTCAAAGGTATACCTGAAAATTTTAAATTCTCGACATTCGAGTGTATATCTTATCGTCTAGATTATTATGATCAGAGAATATATTTATTCATATTCTATTCATGATCATTTCGCGAATCCTTGAGCTAACATTGCTCTTATATATTTGGATCCTTATTTGTTACAAACACTCATTCAAGATCTAACCCATTCGGAACCTACCGGTTTTATTCGTTTTGAGTTATGTACTGTAGGACCGAAAACTCTACGTCTTGTGAGAGAGATCACATATTTCCATTAGATTATTCGTGGTTTTAGTGTTATCCTTTAATTTTATCACCATTTTTATTCTTATTTGATAATGTCATTTATGACAAACTTTTTAATTCTAAATTTCTCTTAACTATGTATAAAACATAAATTTTATGGGTACCGGTACCTCTTTCTCAGTCTCTTCTGGAATCTGAGGTATATCCTCTACTGGAGAGATATACTTTGAAAAAATTTATCTTTGGTTCATGACATCTTCCGGACCGTCATACACGCTTTATATTTTAAAATATATGCAACTATAAAATACCAACATTCAGGTTGGTGGTTTTACTTTTGGCATTTCGAGGGCCAACAACCCGCTTCGACCTACAAAAGTTAGTTCACGGACGACTGGTTTCTTCGGACATGCAGCACAATAGCTGTCATGTATGCACATCATCTTTGGGTGCCCTAAAACATTTATATGCAAGCACAATTATTTGTAGGTAACCAAAATTTTACATATACAAATAACCTTTTGTATAAACAATGAGATAAATTGATCACCTAATAATTCAGCATTCTAAAACCATATATTGTATGTTTTCAAAGTGACCCCAAGTCACTAGCTAAAAATATGTGCTAACACAAGCGAAACTTTTAATACTTGCATACAATCATTGTGCACAATTATTAAGTATAACAGAAATGAGGGAAATATGTTTGGGAGTGCATGAAACTTTATGAAAAAAAATCCTATTGATTACTGGTATACTCAAATATTTTGGTCCATAACATGAGTCATTAACATGGCTTGCCACGTGATGATGCAGTGAATCACTGCCACTGTGCATTGAATTGGCAACAAAAATGATTGATTGAGAATCAACTCCTATGTGAATCAGCAAATACATGTATAACACATGGATACTCATGAAAAAAAAATGCATTAGAGTTCATCCGCACATAATCTACTCAATTCCATAAATAGGCATATGGACCGATAAAATCTCCATTTTAGATGGAAAGACTTTTCAGTATACTTTATAGTTATTGTTGACTGTTAATTGTTTATCATATCTTTCCAACCATATGATAACACATACAAAGGTTTTATCACAAAATTTCCGACCCTACTTTATACTATCAAACTTGAGTGAAATTAGCAAAGATTGGGTGTGGGAAAAAAAAATGAAAAGTTGCACAAATATTATTGTTGCCGCAGAATAGTCATGGCCTGTTGATCGAACTTTCTAAATCAGGCAATTTTATACATAGGTGTAGCATACATCAAAATGGATACGTAAACATGCATGCGTAGTACAAAATCGGTTATTGTCAAATGGATACTTTAATAACTCTTCCATTTCTTTTCAGGGGTTAAATTCAAAGTTTTCCATGAGGATTTAAATTATATCCAACATTGTTACTATCTTATCCAAGTCCATATTTGTTTTCATATAAATGATTACTTAGGGTGCGTTTGATTGCAAGGTGGAAAATATGTGAAAAAGAAATTAATTCTATGAAACTATTTTTCTAAGAAAAAATTTCCATGGAATTTTAAAAAAAATTCATGTAAAACTTAATTTGGGTGTTTGATTGTCATTATTTTCCACGAAGAATAATTGTTTTTCATGGAAAATGATATTTTCTATGGGTTGGACAAGTTTCATTTTCCACCATTTTAGATGAAAATATAGAAAATGATAGTTTTTTGAAAAATAATTTCATGGAAAATATAAGCTATCAAACACTACAGTTGATGAAAAATTTGTGATAAAAATATTTTTCATAGAAAAAAAGCCCAATCAAACACAGCCTTAGTGTTAACAGTCAAACGAATACATTATATATAAAGGTATAGGAAGACAGACCGATGAGCTAAACGAAAGAGATAAGGAGCAGATTTAGGTCACAATTATCAAAAGCAATGCATAATATCAATATTTAAAAATTGAAACTTATATGGTAAACTACAATTCACCCAGAAACATGTTCTGTTTAATTTGACATATAATATTAAAAAAATCTAAAAATAAGATCAAGTTTGAATATTAATGTCTTGAACATTTAAAAATAATATTTATAAAATTATAGAAGATAGCTACAGTTTAGCATCCATTTCAACATGCATGGAGTAATCTTCCTAAGTGGTGTCCAGAAACCTCATGAATGATGATAGAATAAAAATATACAAATGCTAATGCATGCATCTCACGAGGGTGCGCGTACACAGATAAAAAAAATATACAAAGACACACGGAGATTCAATTTAGAACAATTAAAAAACTTTCTTTTGAATAAAAATAGCAGTAGCACCAAAGGAATTAAAATAATTATAGTATTATTTTTCTTGATTTTATGATAATGCAGGAAAAAGTCACCATTTTAATCATCAAAATCATGCTATCATCAACAACTATCAATTGATAAACAATATATGTTGGGTTTGTAGCCTTTTGTTTTGGTTTTTAGTCCCACATCGGCTAGAAAGGAATGTGTATCTCCATATATATGAGTCTTTTCTCTTTATGGAGATGCATATGTAGTGCACATGGGTGTGTGCCATGTGGGATTAATTATTAATGGTATAAAGGCTTAATCAACAATTAAGAAGCTGTAAGTTTTTTGCTCTTGGAAATTTATTTCCATGGAGCTAAGCTTCGTAGGAGCTTAGCGACTCGGACTCGGACTCGGCCTCGGGCTCAAGGGCTCGGGCTTAAGGGCTCATGAGGCGTAATGTTGGCGCACTTTGCACTTAACACGTCAGCATCGTCGCTAGGCGCATAGTAACGGGCCCAGTTACGCGAGCCCAGTACGCAGCCCAGTACGCCCAGTGTGCGCAGCGTGCGTAGAGTGGGCGTGCGCAGCGTACGCAGTGTGCATAGAGTGCGTAGTGTGCGTATGGCTGGCTGCATATTAGAACGGGAACGGTTGCAGCAGTTGCTGCACGTTCAGGAGTGGTTCTGCCACTACCCTGAAGTTCAGGCAACTGCTTGGCAACCGCCCCGTGGGCTATATATGCAGGTTCTCTCCTCTCTCTGAGTGTGGTAGTAATCAGAATTCCAGAGAGAAAAACTCTAAGTGTTCTTTAACACAACAGAGTATTGAGCGTGTTCTTTAACACAAACACTAGTACTTTTTAGTACGCGTGGGTTCTGTTACTTCAAACAGAGAGAGAAGAGTAGAGCCATTGCTAGAGGAGTTCGCCGTCTTCCGAGGAGTCAGAAGAGCAGGAGTGTTCCAAGGTTTTCCGTCAACATTGCTGGTTCCTGGAAGCTGTTCGCAGAGGACGAATAAAGCTTTGAGCAACGGTGATAATTCACCCCAGCATTTCCATCTCTCGCCTGTCATCCTTCTGTTGCCTTTAGCAGTTCTGTCAGTATCTTCTTTTTAGAAGGCACTACTGCCAGTTTGCTACGATCACGAAAATCTCTTTAGATTATTCGTGTATTACGATATCTTTTTAGATCTTGTAATTTACAGAATCCTTCTGGATCTCTGTTGCAAAACCTTCTTTAAGGAATTGCATTTGAAACGTTGTCTTTACAACTGTTTCAGTTTCTGTATTTTCCATCGAATAGCGTGCCCCGGCGTTCCCGGTAGTAACAATCTCAAAGCTTTATTGCTACGATGGAAAATATTAATGCTTCACTCCTAAACACTGACTTCTGTAAGTTAGAGAAGTTTGATGAAGAGCATTATCAAGTCTGGAAGAGGAAGGTTTATCTCACTCTTCAACTCAGAGACGTGGATCACGTGCTTCTTGAAGAGGAACCTACCGTTCCAGATACTGGTTCTGCTGCCGCAATCTCTGCGGCTACTAAACTTCAGGCCAAGTGGAGAAGGAAGAATAGCATTTGCAGGTTGCTTATCCTGAATGCTATGGAGGATTCCCTAGCAGAATCCTATTCTAAGAAGAATATCGCTAGAGACATATGGGAGTCTCTAGAAAAACTCTACGAAGAAGACAAGAACAGGAGCAAAATATTTGTGGTTGAAAAATATCACAAGTGGTTCTTTGAGGACGAAAAGTCTATGCTGCCGCAGGTAAAGGAGTTCCTGAAACTGCGACAGAAGCTGGAAGACGAGGCGATGCCCCTCCCCGACAAGTTTGTTGTTGGAGGGATTGTCTCAAAGCTCCCCGCTGGGTGGAGCAAGTTCTATGCAAACATGCATAGGAAGAAGTTGGAGATCACCCTTTAAGATCTCCTACAGGAAATTTATTTTGAGGACCAGATGCGGGCTCAACTGAAGGTGGACACACTGTCCAAGCAATTGGCTAACGCCAATCTGGTTCAGACCAAGGAACCAAAGGAAAAGCAGGCAGCTTTCCACAGCAAGAAGAAGAACCCTGACAATCTAAAAGTCAAGGGAACTTCTATCAAGAAAAAGAAGCCAAAGTCAGAAATGCCTTGCTTCAAGTGTGGCAAGAAGGGCCACTTTAAGAATGAGTGTAAAGCAAAGACCAAGCAATCAGAGCAAGGAGAGCCTAGTAAGGTATTTATGATCACTGACGTAATTGCTATGATTACACAGGTTGATGCAGTAAGGACTGACTCTGACTGGTGGGTAGACACTGGAGCCTCCTGCCATGTCTGCTCCAGTAAGGAGTGGTTCACCACCTATACACCTACTTCTGAAGTGGTTATGATGGCGAACCAAGCACAAGCTGAAGTGATCGGGATCGGGACGGTGGTGTTGAAGCTGACTTCGGGAAAGTCTCTGACGCTTCAAGGCGTAAAGCACGTACCTGCTATCGCCAAAAACCTGGTCTCGGGAGGCCTACTCTGCAATGCAGGCCTCAGGATGGATATCAATGCTGGCCAGATGGTGATGTCTATCAAGGGAACATATTTCGGGAAAGCTTTTTATACCGAAGGAATATTCAAGATTCAGCTTGTAAATCAGTCCAATGTAATGAATGTAAATAATGAAGTCACTCATTCTGCTTATACTCTTGAGTTGTGGCATAATAGGCTAGGACATGTTCATTGTAAACGAACAAACAGAATGTCTAGTCTAGGACTTATCTCCAAATGTGGGGGTAAGGTAGAGAAATGTGAAGTTTGTGCTCAAACGAAGATCACAAGAAAACCCTTTCCTCGGGTTAATCGAAGTACAGATCTTTTGGAGTTGGTTCACTCCGATATCTGTGACTTCAAACAGTTCTCTACAAAGGCCGGGATGAAGTATTTCAAAACCTTCATCGATGACTTCTCAAAGTATGCGTTCGTCTACTTGCTGAAGGCTAAAGACGAAGCACTCAAGAAGTTCAAGGAGTTCAGAGCCGAAGCTGAGCGGCAGACTGGACAACAACTCAAAAGGATAAGAAGTGATCGAGGTGGGGAGTACAGGTCTCATGAATTCGTATCGTTCTGTAAGTAACATTGAATTGTCAATGAGACTACGGCTTCGTACTCTCCTCAATCAAACGGAGTAGCTGAGAGGAAGAACAGGACGTTGACAGAAATGATAAATTCAATGTTGTTGACTGCTGGCCTTCCTAAGTGCTACTGGGGAGAAGCTGCATTGACGGCCACTTTTATTCTAAATAGAGTGCCTCATGCAACTTCAGACGTTACTCCTCATGAACTCTGGTTCAAGGTCAGACCTAACTTGAATGTCATTCGAGTGTGGGGGTGTCTGGCGTATGTCAAGCTTCCAGATCTAAAGATTTAGAAGCTTGGGACAAGGACTACAAAGATGATCTTCTTGGGGTATGCCAAGAAGAGTGATGCTCAGAGATTTCTTGATATTGAGTCAAATCATATCATTGAATCTCGCGATGCAGAATATTTTGAAGACAAGTTTGCAAGGCACAAGAATATTGTTCTTCCGGATGTTCCGGAGAATAATGAGGGTGCACAAGAGACTGAAGTCTTCAATGAAGATGTGGTCCAAGAAGATATTGTTGTTGATACAACGGTTGAACCAGAACAAGCTGAGCCGTCAGCTAAGCGTGTGAGGAGGCCGAAGGACTTCGGAAGTGACTTTGTCACCTATCATGTGGAAGCAGATCCGCTTACCTATGATGAGGCGATGAAGACCAGAGACGCAATTTTCTGGAAGGAGGCGATTGACAATGAGATTGATTCCATCACCTCAAATAACACTTGGGTGTTGGTTAATCTTCCTGAAGGAGCAAAACCCATCGGATGCAAATGGATCTTCAAGAAGAAGATGAAAGCAGACGGAACTATTGACAAGTTCAAGGCTAGGTTGGTAGCCAAGGGGTTTTCTCAGAAGCAGGGGATTGACTATTTTGACACGTATGCTCCAGTAGCCCGGATGACCACCATCAGAATGTTGATTGCTCTCGCAGCAATACATAAGATGGTGATACATCAGATGGATGTGAATACGGCTTTCCTAAATGGCGAGCTGACCGAAGAGATTTACATGCAACAGCCAGAGGGATTTGTCATCAGGGGTCTTGAAGACAAAGTTTGCAAGTTGGTGAAATCATTGTACGGTCTTAAACAGGCTCCCAAGATGTGGCATGAGAAATTTGACAAAGTTATAAGGTCAAATGGCTACATGGTCAGCGATACGGACAAGTGTGTTTACACGAAGTTCGCTGATGGAAGAGGTGTGATCGTTTGTCTGTACGTGGACGACATGCTTATCCTAGGTACGGATATTAGCTGTGTCACTGAGACAAAGAAGTTCATCTCTAGCAAGTTCAGTATGAAGGACTTGGAGGAAGCTGATGTGATCTTAGGAATCAAGATCATCCGGACAGACACTGGACTAGCGCTGTCACAGTCTCATTATATTGAGAAAATGATCACTCGTTATGGGTATCGACATCTTCTAGGGATCGATACGCCGTACTGGTGTGATCTGAAGCTGAAGCCTAATTCAGGGAAAAGCGTCAGATAGTTGGAGTATGCAAGCGTAATGGGACGTCTGATGTATGCTAATACTGCCACAAGGCCTGACATAGCTTTCGTCGTGGGAATGCTGAGTCATTTCACGAGCAACCCAGGTGCTGAACACTGGAAAGCTGTGAAACGGGTTATGAGATATCTCAAGAAGACTCAGACATATGTACTGTACTACAGCGGAGATCCGCAGGTAGTGGAAGGCTTCAGTGATGCCAGTTGGTGCTCAGAGGTGGAGAGCGAGAGGTCCACAGGTGGATACATTTTCACAATGGGTGGAGCTGCTATATCGTGAAAGTCGAAGAAGCAGACTATGCTCTCGCGGTCATCCATGGAATCTGAGTTCTTTGCACTAGATACCGCAGCCGAGAAAGCAGAATGGCTTCGGGAGCTCATGTATGATCTTCCATTGGTTGGAGCGCAAATACCGACGATACCGATATACTGCGACAACCAGGCGACTGCAGCGGTGGCATCAAATAACCTCTTCAACGGGAAGAAGAGGACTGTGCGGTTGAAGCACAGGGCTGTACACGATCTTATCAAGAGAGGTGTTATTGCAGTAATTGATGTTCGGAGTCAGGAGAACCTGGCGAATTCGTTCACCAAGGGCCTCAAGTGCCAGCTGGTCAATGACACAGCTTGTAAAATGGGCTTGAAGGCATTCTGATATTGGATTATTGTATTCCTACCATAAAGTTTTATGCTAATAGTTCAAAGATTTATCTACTAGGCATCTAGCTTTTGGTTCAAGGGAGGACCACTAATCGGAAGAATATCAGGAACGGTGGGTACTTGTTCTATTGGGCATGGAGAGGTTACGAACCTATAACCACTGTTGTCTACTGTTGTTTTCTACGAAAAATAGTTCCTGTGGGAAGGTTGGCTTATTTGCCTTAATGAGTTCTCAGACAGAGTGAATGCCTGGTATGCTTTACAGAAAGCATGGTAGAACAGCACTACAAGGAGTGAAACTCCATGCTACAGTGGGGTGACTCCATGATGAGGTTCCTATATGTGGGGTGCTGCCCAGGAATAGGATAAAGCCTCGGCTTTGCAGGCTTAGTCACAGCGGCGTAGCACCGCAAATAGGCAGTTAGCCTATTGATGTATATTAAATATAAATAGGGGTGTAGTCAGCACTACAAAGAGGAGGAGTTCCTTATGTTACAGTGGCACGACACCACCATGAGGTACCCGGTTAGGGATAAAGCCTCGGCCTTGCAAGCCATGTCGTTGCGGCGTAACACCGCAAAGGAGCCTAAGGCTTCTTGCTGGGTAGTTTGGCACTACAAAGAGGAGGTTGCCTCATGCTACTGTAGTATGACACTACGATGAGGTTCCCGGTACGGGGTAAGGCCTCGGCTTTAAGCCATGTCATAGCGGCGTAGCACCGCAAGGGAAGCACAAAGCGCTTCATGCCATGTCTCTTTATAATGAACTCACCTATAGTGTATGACAGAGATATCAGGCCGTCTCTTGAGGGTAAACTTGTAGACACCCAAAATTATACAATGAAACCAGGCTGGCACAGGGCCTTTAATGTGTAGCCAGAGGCACATATAACTACATTATGTGAGTGGAAGAATTTCAGCTATGATGCAGAATTCAAGGTTTAGTCCATTCTTGTATTTGTAGTCTGTTGTTTGACTTACGTGGGAAGATTCAAGTCTTAAGTGGCATCTATCCTAAAAGCATAATGGACAGTTACTGTGGGGAACACTCGTACTCATATAGATAGAGATATGTGGGGGATTGTTGGGTTTGTAGCCTTTTGTTTTGGTTTTTAGTCCCACATCGGCTAGAAAGGAATGTGTATCTCCATATATATGAGTCTTTTCTCTTTATGGAGATGCACATGTAGTGCACATGGGTGTGAGCCATGTGGGATTAATTATTAATAGTATAAAGGCTTAATCAACAATTAAGAAGCTGTAAGCTTTTTGCTCTTGGAAATTTATTTCCATGGAGCTAAGCTCCTTAGGAGCTTAGCGACTCGGACTCGGACTCGGGCTCGGACTCGGGCTCAAGGGCTCATGAGGCGTAATATGTCATTTTGTTGGCGTACTTTGCACGTTGCGCGGCCCGTTACGCGAGCCCAGTTACGCAGCCCAGTACGCAGCCCAGTACGCCCAGTGTGTACAGCGTACGCATCGTGCGTAGAGTGCGCAGTGTGCGCAGCGTACGCAGTGTGCGTAGAGTGCGTAGTGTGCGTATGGTTGGCTGCATATTAGAGCGGGAACGGTTGCAGCAGTTGTTTCACGTTCAGGAGTGGTTCTGTCACTATCCTGAAGTTCAGGCAACTGCTTGGCAACCGCCCCGTGGGCTATATATGCAGGTTCTCTCCTCTCTCTGAGTGTGGTAGTAATCAGAATTCCAGGGAGAAAAACTCTAAGCGTTCTTTAACACAACAGAGTAGTGAGCGTGTTCTTTAACACAAATACTAGTACTTTTTAGTACGCGTGGGTTCTGTTACTTCAAACAGAGAGAGAAGAGTAAAGCCATTGCTAGAGGAGTTTGCCGTCTTCCGAGGAGTCAGAAGAGCAGGAGTGTTCCAAGGTTTTTCGTCAACCTTGCTGGTTCCTGGAAGCTGTTCGCAGAGGACGAATAAAGCTTTGAGCAACGGTGATAATTCACCCCAGCATTTCCATCTCTCGCCTGTCATCCTTCTGTTGCCTTTAGCAGTTCTGTCAGTATCTTCTTTTTAGAAGGCACTACTGCCAGTTTGCTACGATCACGAAAATCTCTTTAGATTATTCGTGTATTACGATATCTTTTTAGATCTTGTAATTTACAGAATCCTTCTGGATCTCTATTGCAAAATCTTCTTTAAGGAATTGCATTTGAAACGTTGTCTTTACAACTATTTCAGTTTTTGTATTTTCTACCGAATAGCGTGTCCCGGCGTTCCCGGCAGTAACAATCTCAAAGCTTTATTGCTACGATGGAAAATATTAATGCTTCACTCCTAAACACTGACTTCTGTAAGTTAGAGAAGTTTGATGGAGAGCATTATCAAGTCTGAAAGAGGAAGGTTTATCTCACTCTTCAACTCAGAGACGTGAATCACGTGCTTCTTGAAGAGGAACCTACCGTTCCAGATACTAGGTCTACTGCCGCAATCTCTGCGGCTACTAAACTTCAGGCCAAGTGGAAAATGGAGAATAGCATTTGCAGGTTGCTTATCCTGAATGCTATGGAGGATTCCCTAGCAGAATCCTATTCTAAGAAGAATATCGCTAGAGACATATGGGAGTCTCTAGAAAAACTCTACGAAGAAGACAAGAACAGGAGCAAAATATTTGTGGTTGAAAAATATCACAAGTGGTTCTTTGAGGACGAAAAGTCTATGCTGCCGCAGGTAAAGGAGTTCCTGAAACTGCGACAGAAACTGGAAGACGAGGCGATGCCCCTCCCCGACAAGTTTGTTGTTGGAGGGATTGTCTCAAAGCTCCCCGCTGGGTGGAGCAAGTTCTATGCAAACATGCATAGGAAGAAGTTGGAGATCACCCTTGAAGATCTCCTACAGGAAATCTATGTTGAGGACCAGATGCGGGCTCAACTGAAGGTGGACACACTTTCTAAGCAATTGGTTAACGCCAATCTGGTTCAGACCAAGGAACCAAAGGAAAAGCAGGCAGCTTTCCACAGCAAGAAGAAGAACCCTGACAATCTAAAAGTCAAGGGAACTTCTATCAAGAAAAAGAAGCCAAAGTCAGAAATGCCTTGCTTCAAGTGTGGCAAGAAGGGCTACTTTAAGAAAGAGTGTAAAGCAAAGACCAAGCAATCAGAGCAAGGAGAGCCTAGTAAGGTATCTATGATCACTGACATAATTGCTATGATTGCACAGGTTGATGCAGTAAGGACTAACTCTGACTGGTGGGTAGACACTGGAGCCTCCTGCCATGTCTGCTCCAGTAAGGAGTGGTTCACCACCTATACACCTACTTCTGAAGTGGTTATGATGGCGAACCAAGCACAAGCTGAAGTGATCGGGATCGGGACGGTGGTGTTGAAGCTGACTTCGGGGAAGTCTCTGACGCTTCAAGGCATAAAGCATGTACCTGCTATCGCCAAGAACCTGGTCTCGGGAGGCCTACTCTGCAATGCAGGCCTCAGGATGGACATCAATGCTAGCCAGACGGTGATGTCTATCAAGGGAACATATTTCGGGAAAGCTTTTTATACCAAAGGAATGTTCAAGATTCAGCTTGTAAATCAGTCCAATATAATTAATGTAATTAATGAAGTCACTCATTCTGCTTATACTCTTGAGTTGTGGCATAATAGGCTAGGACATGTTCATTGTAAACGAACAAACAGAATGTCTAGTCTAGGACTTATCTCCAAATGTGGGGGTAAGGTAGAGAAATGTGAAGTTTGTGCTCAAACGAAGATCACAAGGAAACCCTTTCCTCGGGTTAATCGAAGTACAGATCTTCTGGAGTTGGTTCACTCCGATATCTGTGACTTCAAACAGTTCTCTACAAAGGCCGGGATGAAGTATTTCATAACCTTCATCGATGACTTCTCAAAGTATGCGTTCGTCTACTTGCTGAAGGCTAAAGACGAAGCATTCGAGAAGTTCAAGGAGTTCAGAGCCGAAGCTGAGCGGCAGACTGGACAATAACTCAAAAGGATAAGAAGTGATCGAGGTGGGGAGTACAGGTCTCATGAATTCGCATCGTTCTATAAGGAACATGGAATTGTCAATGAGACTACGGCTCCGTACTCTCCTCAATCAAACGGAGTAGATGAGAGGAAGAACAGGACGTTGACAGAAATGATAAATTCAATGTTGTTGACTGCTAGCCTTCCTAAGTGCTACTGGGGAGAAGCTGCATTGATGGCCACTTTTATTCTAAATAGAGTGCCTCATGCAACTTCAGACGTTACTCCTCATGAACTCTGGTTCAAGGTCAGACCTAACTTGAATGTCATTCGAGTGTGGGGGTGTCTGGCGTATGTCAAGCTTCCAGATCTAAAGATTCAGAAGCTTGGGACAAGGACTACAAAGACAATCTTCTTGGGGTATGTCGAGAAGAGTGATGCTCGAAGATTTCTTGATATTGAGTCAAATTATATCATTGAATCTCGCGATACAGAATATTTTGAAGACAATTTTGCAAGGCACAAGAATATTGTTCTTCCGGATATTCCGGAGAATAATAAGGGTGCACAAGAGACTGAAGTCTTCAATGAAGATGTGGTCCAAGAAGATGTTGTTGTTGATACAACGGTTGAACCAGAATAAGCTGAGCCGTCAGCTAAGCGTTTGAGGAGGCCGAAGGACTTCGAAAGTGACTTTGTCACCTATCATGTGGAAGCAGATCCGCTTACCTATGATGAGGCGATGAAGACCAGAGACGCAATTTTCTGGAAGGAGGCGATTGGCAATGAGATTGATTCCATCACCTCAAATAATACTTGGGTGTGGGTTGATCTTCCTGAAGGAGCGAAACCCATCGGATGCAAATGGATCTTTAAGAAGAAGATGAAAGCAGACGGAACTATTGACAAGTTCAAGGCTAGGTTGGTAGCCAAGGGGTTTTCTCAGAAGCAGGGGATTGACTATTTTAACACGTATGCTCCAGTAGCCCAGATGACCACCATCAGAATGTTGATTGCTCTCGCAGCAATACATAAGATGGTGATACATCAGATGGATGTGAATACGGCTTTCCTAAATGGCGAGCTGATCGAAGAGATTTACATGCAACAGCCAGAGGGATTTGTCATCAGGGGTCTTGAAGACAAAGTCTGCAAGTTGGTAAAATCCTTGTACGATCTTAAACAGGCTCCCAAGATGTGGCATGAGAAATTTGACAAAGTTATAAGGTCAAATGGCTACATGGTCAGCGATACGGACAAGTGTGTTTACACGAAGTTCGCTGATGGAAGAGGTGTGATCGTTTGTCTGTACGTGGACGACATGCTTATCCTAGGTACGGATATTAGCTGTGTCACTGAGACAAAGAAGTTCATCTCTAGCAAGTTCAGTATGAAGGACTTGGGGAAAGCTGATGTGATCTTAGGGATCAAGATCATTCGGACAGACACTGGACTAGCGCTGTCACAGTCTCATTATATTGAGAAAATGATCACTCGTTATGGGTATCAGGATCTTCTAGGGATCGATACGCCGTACAGGTGTGATCTGAAGCTGAAGCCTAATTCAAGGGAAAGCATCAGACAGTTGGAGTATACAAGCGTAATGGGAAGTCTGATGTATGCTACTACTGCCACAAGGCCTGACATAGCTTTCGCCGTGGGAATGTTGAGTCATTTTACGAGCAACCCAGGTGCTGAACACTGGAAAGCTGTGAAACGGGTTATGAGATATCTCAAGAAGACTCAGACATATGCACTGTACTACAGCGAAGATCCGCAGGTAGTGGAAGGCTTCAGTGATGCCAGTTGGTGCTCAGAGGTGGAGAGCGAGAGGTCCACAGGTGGATACATTTTCATAATGGGTAGAGCTGCTATATCGTGGAAGTCGAAGAAGCAGACTATGCTCTCGCGGTCATCCATGGAATCTGAGTTCTTTGCACTAGATACCGCAGCCGAGGAAGCAGAATGGCTTCAGGAGCTCATGTATGATCTTCCATTGGTTGGAGCACGAATATCGGCGATACCGATATACTGCGACAACCAGGCGACTGTAGCGGTGGCATCAAATGACCTCTTCAATGGGAAGAAGAGGATTGTGCGGTTGAAGCACAGGGCAGTACACGATCTTATCAAGAGAGGTGTTATTGCAGTAATTGATGTTCGGAGTCAGGAGAACCTGGCGGATCCGTTCACCAAGGGCCTCAAGCGCCAGCTGGTCAATGACACAGCTTGTAAAATGGGCTTGAAGGCATTCTGATATTGGATTATTGTATTCCTACCATAAAGTTTTATGCTAATAGTTTAAAGATTTATCTACTAGGCATCTAGCTTTTGGTTCAAGGGAGGACCACTAATCGGAAGAATATCAGGAACGGTGGGTACATGTTCTATTGGGCATGGAGAGGTTACGGACCTATAACCACTGTTGTCTACTTTTGTTTTCCACGAAAAACAGTTCCTGTAGGAAGGTTGGCTTATTTACCTTAATGAGTTCTCAGACAGAGTGAATGCCTGGTATGCTTTACAGGAAGCATGGTAGAACAGCACTACAAGGAGTGATACTCCATGCTACAGTGGGGTGACTCCACGATGAGGTTCCTATATGTGGGGTGCTGCCCAGGAATAGGATAAAGCCTCGGCTTTGTAGGCCAAGTCACAGCGGCGTAGCACCGCAAATAGGCAGTTAACCTAATGATGTATATTAAATATAAAGAAGGGTGTAGTCAGCACTACAAAGAGGAGGAGTTCCTCATGTTACAGTGGCACGACACCACCATGAGGTACCCGGTTAGGGATAAAGTCTCGGCCTTACAAGCCATGTCGTTGCGGCGTAACACCGCAAAGGAGCCTAAGGCTTCATGCTGGGTAGTTTGGCACTACAAGGAGGCGGCTGCCTCATGCCACTGTAGTATGACACTACGATGAGGTTCCCGGTATGGGGTAAGGCCTCGGCTCTAAGCCATGTCATAGCGGCGTAGCACCGCAAGGGAAGCGCAAAGCGCTTCATGCCATGTCTCTTTATAATGAACTCACCTATAGTGTATGACAGAGATATCAGGCCGTCTCTTGAGGGTAAACTTGTAGACACCCAAAATTATACACTGAAATCAGGTTGGCACAGGGCCTTTAATGTGTAGCCAGAGGTACATGTAACTACATTATGTGAGTGGGAAGAATTTCAGCTATGATGCAGAATTCAAGGTTTAGTCCATTCTTGTATTTGTAGTCTGTTGTTTGACTCACGTGGGAAGATTCAAGTCTTAAGTGGCATCTATCCTAAAAGCATAATGGACAGTTACTGTGGGGAACACTCGTACTCATATATATAGAGATATGTGGGGGATTGTTGGGTTTGTAGCCTTTTGTTTTGGTTTTTAGTCCCACATCGGCTAGAAAGGAATGTGTATCTCCATATATATGAGTCTTTTCTCTTTATGGAGATGCACATGTAGTGCACATGGGTGTGTGCCATATGGGATTAATTATTAATAGTATAAAGGCTTAATCAATATTTAAGAAGCTGTAAGCTTTTTGCTCTTGGAAATTTATTTCCATGGAGCTAAGCTCCGTAGGAGCTTAGCGACTCGGACTCGGACTCGGACTCGAGCTCGGACTCGGACTCAAGGGCTCATGAGGCATAATGTGGTATTTTGTTGGCGCACTTTGCACTTAGCACGTCAGCATCGTCGCTAGGCGCATAGTGCGCTTAAGTTGCGCTCGTTGCGCGAGCCACTTGCACGACCACGTTGCACGGTCCGTTATGCGAGCCCAGTTACGCAGCCCAGTACGCCCAGTGTGCGCAGCGTACGCAGCGTGCGTAGAGTACGCAGTGTGCGCAGCGTACGCAGTGTGCGTAGAGTGCGTAGTGTGCATATGGCTGGCTGCATATTAGAGCGGGAACGATTGCAGCAGTTGCTGCACGTTCAGAAGTGGTTCTGCCACTACCCTGAAGTTCAGGCAACTGCTTGGCAACTGCCCCGTGGGCTATATATGCAGGTTCTCTCCTCTCTCTGAGTGTGGTAGTAATCAGAATTCCAGGAAGAAAAACTCTAAGTGTTCTTTAACACAACAGAGTAGTGAGCGTGTTCTTTAACACAAATACTAGTACTTTTTAGTACGCGTGGGTTCTGTTACTTCAAACAGAGAGAGAAGAGTAGAGCCTTTGCTAGAGGAGTTTGCCGTCTTCCGAGGAGTCATAAGAGCAGGAGTGTTCCAAGGTTTTCCGTCAACCTTGCTGGTTCCTGGAAGCTGTTCGCAGAGGACGAATAAAGCTTTGAGCAACGGTGATAATTCACCCCAGCATTTCCATCTCTCGCCTGTCATCCTTCTGTTGCCTTTAGCAGTTCTGTCAGTATCTTCTTTTTAGAAGGCACTACTGCCAGTTTGCTACGATCACAAAAATCTCTTTAGATTATTCGTGTATTACGATATCTTTTTAGATCTTGTAATTTACAGAATCCTTCTGGATCTCTGTTGCAAAACCTTCTTTAAGGTATTGCATTTGAAACGTTGTCTTTACAACTGTTTCAGTTTCTGTAGTTTCCATCGAATAGCGTGCCTCGGCATTCCCGGTAGTAACAATCTCAAAGCTTTATTGCTACGATGGAAAATATTAATGCTTCACTCCTAAACACTGACTTCTGTAAGTTAGAGAAGTTTGATGGAGAGCATTATCAAGTCTGGAAGAGGAAGGTTTATCTCACTCTTCAACTCAGAGACGTGGATCACGTGCTTCTTGAAGAGGAACCTACCATTCCAGATACTGGGTCTGCTGTCGCAATCTCTGCGGCTACTAAACTTCAGGCCAAGTGGAGAAGGGAGAATAGCATTTACAGGTTGCTTATCCTGAATGCTATGGAGGATTCCCTAGCAGAATCCTATTCTAAGAAGAATATCGCTAGAGACATATGGGAGTCTCTAGAAAAACTCTACGAAGAAGACAAGAACAGGAGCAAAATATTTGTGGTTGAAAAATATCACAAGTGGTTCTTTGAGGACGAAAAGTCTATGCTGCCGCAGGTAAAGGGGTTCCTGAAACTGCGATAGAAGCTGGAAGACGAGGCGATGCCCCTCCCCGACAAGTTTGTTGTTGGAGGGATTGTCTCAAAGCTCCCCGCTGGGTAGAGCAAGTTCTATGCAAACATGCATAGGAAAAAGTTGGAGATCACCCTTGAAGATCTCCTACAGGAAATCTATGTTGGGGACCAGATGCGGGCTCAACTGAAGGTGGACACACTGTCCAAGCAATTGGCTAACGCCAATCTGGTTCAGACCAAGGAACCAAAGGGAAAGCAGGCAGCTTTCCATAGCAAGAAGAAGAACCCTGACAATCTAAAAGTCAAGGGAACTTCTATCAAGAAAAAGAAGCCAAAGTCAGAAATGCCTTGCTTCAAGTGTGGCAAGAAGGGCCACTTTAAGAATGAGTGTAAAGCAAAGACCAAGCAATCAGAGCAAGGAGAGCCTAGTAAGGTATCTATGATCACTGACGTAATTGCTATGATTGCACAGGTTGATGCAGTAAGGACTGACTCTGACTGGTGGGTAGATACTGGAGCCTCCTGCCATGTCTGCTCCAGTAAGGAGTGGTTCACCACCTATACACCTACTTCTGAAGTGGTTATGATGGCGAACCAAGCACAAGCTGAAGTGATCGGGATCGGGACGGTGGTGTTGAAGCTGACTTCGGGGAAGTCTCTGACGCTTCAAGGCATAAAGCACGTACCTGCTATCGCCAAGAACCTGGTCTCGGGAGGCCTACTCTGCAATGCAGGCCTCAGGATGGACATCAATACTGGCCAGATGGTGATGTCTATCAAGAGAACATATTTCAGGAAAGCTTTTTATATCGAAGGAATGTTCAAGATTCAGCTTGTAAATCAGTCCAATGTAATGAATGTAATTAATGACGTCACTCATTCTGCTTATACTCTTAAGTTGTGGCATAATAGGCTAGGACATGTTCATTGTAAACGAATAAACAGAATGTCAATTCTAGGACTTATCTCCAAATGTGGGGGTAAGGTAGAGAAATGTAAAGTTTGTGCTCAAACGAAGATCACAAGGAAACCCTTTCCTCGGGTTAATCGAAATACAGATCTTCTGGAGTTGGTTCACTCCGATATCTGTGACTTCAAACAGTTCTCTACAAAGGCCGGGATAAAGTATTTCATAACCTTCATCGATGACTTCTCAAAGTATGCGTTCGTCTACTTGCTGAAGGCTAAAGACGAAGTATTCGAGAAGTTCAAGGAGTTCAGAGCCGAAGCTGAGCGGCAGACTGGACAACAACTCAAAAGGATATGAAGTGATCGAGGTGGGGAGTATAGGTCTCATGAATTCGTATCGTTCTGTAAGGAACATGGAATTGTCAATGAGACTACGGCTCCGCACTCTCCTCAATCAAACGAAGTAGCTGAGAGGAAGAACAGGACGTTGACAGAAATGATAAATTTAATGTTGTTGACTGCTGGCCTTCCTAAGTGCTACTGGGGAGAAGCTGCATTGACGGCCACTTTTATTCTAAATAGAGTACCTCATGTAACTTCAGACGTTACTCCTCATGAACTCTGGTTCAAGGTCAGACCTAACTTGAATGTCATTCGAGTGTGGGGGTGTCTGGCGTATGTCAAGCTTCCAGATCTAAAGATTCAGAAGCTTGGGACAATGACTACAAAGACGATCTTCTTGGGGTATGCCGAGAAGAGTGATGCTCGAAGATTTCTTGATATTGAGTCAAATCATATCATTGAATCTCGCGATACAGAATATTTTGAAGACAAGTTTGCAAGGCACAAGAATATTGTTCTTCCGGATGTTCCGGAGAATAATGAGGGTGCACAAGAGACTGAAGTCTTCAATAAAGATGTGGTCCAAGAAGATGTTGTTGATACAACGGTTGAACCAGAACAAGCTGAGCCATCAGCTAAGCGTGTGAGGAGGCCGAAGGACTTCGGAAGTGACTTTGTCACCTATCATGTTGAAGCAGATCCGCTTACCTATGATGAGGCGATGAAGACCAGAGACGCAGTTTTCTGGAAGGAGGCGATTGACAATAAGATTGATTCCATCACCTCAAATAACACTTGGGTGTTGGTTGATCTTCCTGAAGGAGCGAAACCCATCGGATGCAAATGGATCTTCAAGAAGAAGATGAAAGCAGACGGAACTATTGACAAGTTCAAGGCTAGGTTGGTAGCCAAGGGGTTTTCTCAGAAGCAGGAGATTGACTATTTTGACACGTATGCTCCAGTAGCCCGGATGACCACCATCAGAATGTTGATTGCTCTCGCAGCAATACATAAGATGGTGATACATCAGATGGATGTGAATACGGCTTTCCTAAATGGCGAGCTGACCGAAGAGATTTACATGCAACAGCCAGAGGGATTTGTCATCAGGGATCTTGAAGACAAAGTCTGCAAGTTGGTGAAATCCTTGTACGGTCTTAAACAGGCTCCCAAGATGTGGCATGAGAAATTTGACAAAGTTATAAGGTCAAATGGCTACATGGTCAGCGATACGGACAAGTGTGTTTACACGAAGTTCGCTGATGGAAGAGGTGTGATCGTTTGTCTGTACGTGGACGACATGCTTATCCTAGGTACGGATATTAGCTGTGTCACTGAGACAAAGAAGTTCATCTCTAACAAGTTCAGTATGAAGGACTTGGGGGAAGCTGATGTGATCTTAGGGATCAAGATCATCCGGACAGACACTGGACTAGCGCTGTCACAGTCTCATTATATTGAGAAAATGATCACTCGTTATGGGTATCGGGATCTTCCAGGGATCGATACGCCGTACAGGTGTGATCTGAAGCTGAAGCCTAATTCAGGGAAAAGCGTCAAACAGTTGGAGTATACAAGCGTAATGGAAAGTCTGATGTATGCTACTACTGCCACAAGGCCTGACATAGCTTTTGCCGTGGGAATGCTGAGTCGTTTCACGAGCAACCCAGGTGCTGAACACTGGAAAGCTGTGAAACGGGTTATGAGATATCTCAAGAAGACTTAGACATATGCACTGTACTACAGCGGAGATCCGCAGGTAGTGGAAGGCTTCAGTGATGCCAGTTGGTGCTCAGAGGTAGAGAGCGAGAGGTCCACAGGTGGATACATTTTCACAATGGGTGGAGCTGCTATATCGTGGAAGTCGAAGAAGCAGACTATGCTCTCGCGGTCATCCATGGAATCTGAGTTCTTTGTACTAGATACCGCAGCCGAGGAAGCAGAATGGCTTCGGGAGCTCATGTATGATCTTCTATTGGTTGGAGCGCAAATATCGGCGATACCGATATACTGCGACAACCAGGCGACTGCGGCGGTGGCATCAAATGACCTCTTCAACGGGAAGAAGAGGACTGTGCGATTGAAGCACAGGACAGTACACGATCTTATCAAGAGAGGTGTTATTGCAGTAATTGATGTTCGGAGTCAGGAGAACCTGGTGGATCCGTTCACCAAAGGCCTCAAGCGCCAGCTGGTCAATGACACAGCTTGTAAAATGGGTTTGAAGGCATTCTGATATTGGATTATTGTATTCCTACCATAAAGTTTTATGCTAATAGTTCAAAGATTTATCTACTAGGCATCTAGCTTTTGGTTCAAGGGAGGACCACTAATCGGAAGAATATCAGAAACGGTGGGTACATGTTCTATTGGGCAAGGAGAGGTTACGGACCTATAACCACTGTTGTCTACTGTTGTTTTCTGCGGAAAACAGTTCCTGTGGGAAGGTTGGCTTATTTGCCTTAATGAGTTCTCAGACAGAGTGAATGCCTGGTATGCTTTACAGGAAGCATGGTAGAACAGCACTACAAGGAGTGAAACTCCATGCTACAGTGGGGTGACTCCACGATGAGGTTCCTATATGTGGGGTGCTGCCCAGGAATAGGATAAAGCCTCGGCTTTGCAGGCCAAGTCACAGCGGCGTAGCACCGCAAATAGGCAGTTAGCCTAATGATGTATATTAAATATAAAGAGGGGTGTAGTCAGCACTACAAAGAGGAGTTCCTCATGTTACAGTGGCACGACACCGCCATGAGGTACCCGGTTAGGGATAAAGCCTCGGCCTTGCAAGCCATGTCGTTGCGGCGTAACACCGCAAAGGAGCCTAAGGCTTCATGCTGGGTAGTTTGGCACTACAAAGAGGCGGTTGCCTCATGCTACTGTAGTATGACACTACGATGAGGTTCCCGGTACGGGGTAAGGCCTCGGCTTTAAGCCATGTCATAGCGGCGTAGCACCGCAAGGGAAGCGCAAAACGCTTCATGCCATGTCTCTTTATAATGAACTCACCTATAGTGTATGACAGAGATATCAGGCCGTCTCTTGAGGGTAAACTTGTAGACACCCCAAATTATACACTGAAACCAGGCTGGCACAGGGCCTTTAATGTGTAGCCAGAGGCACATGTAACTACATTATGTGAGTGGGGAGAATTTCAGCTATGATGCAGAATTCAAGGTTTAGTCCATTCTTGTATTTGTAGTCTGTTGTTTGACTCACGTGGGAAGATTCAAGTCTTAAGTGGCATCTATCCTAAAAGCATAATGGACAGTTACTGTGGGGAACACTCGTACTCATATATATAGAGATATGTGGGGGATTGTTGGGTTTGTAGCCTTTTGTTTTGGTTTTTAGTCCCACATCGGCTAGAAAGGAATGTGTATCTCCATATATATGAGTCTTTTCTCTTTATGGAGATGCACATGTAGTGCACATGGGTGTGTGCTATGTGGGATTAATTATTAATGGTATAAAGGCTTAATCAACAATTAAGAAGCTGTAAGCTTTTTGCTCTTGGAAATTTATTTCCATGGAGCTAAGCTCCGTAGGAGCTTAGCGACTCGGACTCGGACTCGGGCTCGAACTCGGGCTCAAGGGCTCATGAGGCATAATGTGGCGTTTTGTTGGCGCACTTTGCACTTAGCACGTCAGCATCGTCGCTAGGCGCATAGTGCGCTTAAGTTGCGCTCGTTGCGCGAGCCACTTGCGCGACCACGTTGCGCGGCCCGTTACGCGAGCCCAGTTACGCAGCCCAGTACGCAGCCCAGTACGCCCAGTGTGCGCAGCGTACGCAGCGTACGTAGAGTGCGCAGTGTGCGCAGCGTACGCAGTGTGTGTAGAGTGCGTAGTGTGCGTATGGCTGGCTGCATATTAGAGCGGGAACAGTTGCAGCAGTTGCTGCACGTTCAGGAGTGGTTCTGCCACTACCCTGAAGTTCAGGCAACTGCTTGGCAACCGCCCCGTGGGCTATATATGCAGGTTCTCTCCTCTCTCTGAGTGTGGTAGTAATCAGAATTCCAGGGAGAAAAACTCTAAGTGTTCTTTAACACAACAGAGTAGTGAGCGTGTTCTTTAACACAAACACTAGTACTTTTTAGTACGCGTGGATTCTGTTACTTCAAACAGAGAGAAGAGTAGAGTCATTGCTAGAGGAGTTCGCCGTCTTCCGAGGAGTCAGAAGAGCAGGAGTGTTCCAAGGTTTTCCGTCAACCTTGCTGGTTCCTGGAAGCTGTTCGCAGAGGACGAATAAAGCTTTGAGCAACGGTGATAATTCACCCCAGCATTTCTATCTCTCGCCTGTCATCCTTCTGTTGCCTTTAGCAGTTCTGTCAGTATCTTCTTTTTAGAAGGCACTACTACCAGTTTGCTACGATCACGAAAATCTCTTTAGATTATTCGTGTATTACGATATCTTTTTAGATCTTGTAATTTACAGAATCCTTCTGGATCTCTGTTGCAAAATCTTCTTTAAGGAATTGCATTTGAAACGTTGTCTTTACAACTGTTTCAGTTTCTATATTTTCTATCGAATAGCGTGCCCCGGCGTTTCCGGCAGTAACAATATATTTGTAGATGAAAGTTAAATCGCATATTGATACTCTTTGGTACATCTAATGGAATATTGCTACCTTCGAAGGAGCATGCGCTCGGTGGAGTGGATATGGTTCTTGACTAAGACAGGCTTGGCCTTGCAATATTTCTTTTCGACAATCCTCCCACACGGGTGTGAGAGAGGGAGAGACTTAGGGTTCATCATAACGTGTTGTAAAATAAGAGAAAGAAAGAAATATTGGTAGTCAGAAATCTGTATTTAGCTTTTTTTATTGATAACATATATAGAGGGAATGAGATAGTTGTTGTTGTGGGTATGAATAAGGCATCCATATTTGGATTTATCCAAATTACAACTAATATATAAAAAATAGTTATGGGTATTTTGGGTATACCAAGACTATTTTTTTTTTAAATTCATGCCTCTAACATTCACTTGGAACAAAAAGTACGCACGAGGGGATCATTTGATCAAAATATCAAACAATTTGTTGTCAAATTGACCAAAAAAAACATGGGATCTTATTTTGCTATTGAGACAAATCTAAGAAGGATGTTTTGCACTTTCCCCATATTTAATCATCAATAAAATATGTTATATATTTTTTAGATGAACTATATAATCCTGGAAATATCTATATATTCATAAAAAAATCATCAATAAAAAATGTTACAATTTTACACAAGGAGAAAAAAGAAGTCCAAAAAATTTGATTTCCAGAAATTTTTTTACCCATATTCTACATACCAAAGACACCATTAAGTTCTCCATATTCCATGGCCAAATTCTAAACAAAATTTCCTTGCGGAGAGGGTATAATGGTTCCCAACGTCCTACATTCTTGAGTTCTTTGGGTTGCATATGTAAAATTTCAAGGTATTTAAATAAGGAAAGATTCACATAGTGAACTCATCTTGTACGATGACACTAATATAATTTGGATCTTTCAAGATCAAGCAGCCGATGGCCAGTAATTTAGGCGTGGAATGGTATTGCTTATGCTTTTCAACATAAAAAAAAGACGCAGCTTACAAAAGCAGCTATACTAGAAGAATACCATTTCCACAAATATGGCAGCATCCTAAGAAAGAAAACTTCATTACAGAATAAAAGGATAAATTGATTGCTGTTATCAAAGCTATCGAATATTACAACAAGCGATCTCTACAAAGATTTTACTTATTGAAATAAAGTATTTGTTTAGCAACACAGAGATGCTAGGCAATATAAAACATTCATAAGTTAATATTTAAAGATAATCCAATATTACACAATATCAAAAGAGAGTCCAGTATTCCTCAAAAGGGATCACTCCACAAGAAGAAAAGAAACAGTCGAAATGTAGTACCAAGTTTTTAAAGATGGAATGGTTTCTTGGCTATATTCTAGTACTGTCTGAAAGTCAGGTTAAGACGTCCTGGTTTGAGTTTGGTCTCCTCAACAAGGTTACTAGGAGCAGTTTTTGGTTCAATGGAGTCCACGCCATGGAATATAAGCCTAGACTCGCCACCAAATATTAGTACATCACCAGATTCAAGCAAAACTTTTTCAGCTTTGTCCACATCCCTTCCATCTCCATATGAGAACCACGCAGAGTCACCAACAGAAAATGATACAACAGGTAATCCTTTCTGACGACTCTCAATACTCTCGTCTCTATCCTGCGAGATAACCAAATTATAATCAAGATGAAGTAGAAAGAATGAAGAAATCAAGTGGAGCATATTAGATACTTCAGAAATGGTCAAAGTTATATACAGGAACACCGTCTTCAAAGAAAACATAGTAAAACACAGAAGAGTAAAACTAGAGAGAGAGAGATCAAACACAAGAAAGCTTTTATAGATCATGCAAACAGTCGATGCTATGGGCAGTCATAAGATATAAGTCTATTTCATTATTATTGCTCAACAAATTGTCACCCATATTAAGATTTAAGAGTGCACACAGGAGCCTTCCACCAATGGTCACCTTCTATTTTCCTATATATTAGTAATTCTATATATCATTTCTGAGGTAATAAAAAATATATAGTCAGGTATTCAAAACAAAACGTAATAGAACTGGTTTCACAGGAGTTAGTTTTAACCCATGGAAGTTCTTTCTCTACAGTAACTTTTGTACAGAATTTAATTCAAAACAAACAAAGTTTGAATAAGTCACCTGATGGAGGCCAAGTTTCCCACTGTTACTATAAAAGTTAACAATGCATATATCCGGTGACATCCACGGAAGTTCTTCAATATAACTACCTTTCTTTTGCCTCTTCAGAAAATCATGAGAATCACAAAGTCCTTTTTCTACCAGCTTCTTAAACTCGTCAGGAATTTTTGGTGGTATGGCCCCATCAAACAGCCTTCTGTCTTCATATAATCTTGACTCTGGATCCCAATTTTTTCCCAGGCACATCATCTGCAAATTTAGCTTAGCACCGTCTCTGTAGCCTGGTCTATAAAATCCTCCTTCACCAATACCAAGTTCTTGGCAAATTTGAACAATCTTCACCTGCAATGACAAAAGCAAAATTTCCAAACTAAAGAGACCATAATATTTCCAAACTAAAGAGACCATAACATGGTCATATTTTTGTAACCATTTGAAATATCAGACATAAAATTTGAAGGTCAGCAAAAGTAACTTGAGAAAAATGTCAATGCTTCAAGCTAATTGACGCAGACATATTGTTTCTCATCAACAGCAAAGTTGCATACATCAACTTAACTGTGAACATTCAGTTAACATAAAAGGGCATTTCAATAGGTGTATTCTCAATTCTGGAATAAGTACAGAATATAAGATATCCTACATTGCCAGTTCTGAACATCAATAGGGCATTTCTGTTATCACAGACTGAAAAATAATCGACTCCAGTATCCTGTCATAACTTGCCTTCTCATCAATTTCTTCAGATATTTTTCTTCCTTGCCTAACATATTTTAATTAATTGTTCACGAAGGCTTCATAGAACCATCTAAATTGACATGTTACATCTTTTTCCTCCAAGCTTCTGTTGCTTTTCTTCTAGGTTTTTGGACAACCTTTTTTATAGGATATGAAGAAGAAAGTGGAACCAAAGAAAAGATTACACCAATCAAGAGGTCCGTGCTATGTCTCTTCTCAAACATCACTATATCTCTCTATTTCAACATTCAAGAAATTGAGATATTTCTGAGATAAGATATAAATGTCTCTTTTGCCTTCATTATCTCTCTCACGAGTAAAGCGTATATGATCTGCCTGCACTCTTTTTTTATTAGTAGACAAACCCTAAAATTGTAATCAGTCATAGACAATGTATTAACCATGGAAATCCATCCGATACCACCAGCACACCAATCAATGTGCACTGATAGTGCATTGGTGTTGTTTGCTCGGTGTTAATCCAAAAGTTTTCGAGAACTGACGCAGCGTGACAGCGGAACAAGCTTACCTTCGTGTTTGGCAATGGCCAAGTCGATTGGTGATGACGATAACTGGACCATCGTTGCTTGTTAAGAGCGAAGCAGTGCCGCAAAAACTCCTACGTATGGCCTTGTGAGGGTCCGCATGAAGGTTGTTTGAAAACTTCAAGCGAGGGGTTTCCGAATCCACGTAATAGTCGAGTCCACGACCAAGAAAAGGAGAGAACAAATCTCATAACTTAAAGAAGAATTTTATTGATTAAAAAAATTGTATTCTCCAATTGCATACAGAATGTGCCTATTTATAAGACTTGTGATAACATAATCTCAATAAAAAACAAATTCTAATCCTAATCAAATAAAGATAAAACATATCCTAATAAAATATAGAATCAAAATAAGAGTCCTAAAAGAAATTGGATTCTTAATAACTCTATAAAAAAGACTAAAAAAGGAAAGAAAAAGAATTACTAGAAGGATTTGGAATTGGAATCCACGCTATATCAGTCTCCCATGCTTTAGGAGAACTCGTTCCCGAGTTCTTCTCAGAATAAAGTAGTTCGCCAGGAGAAAAATACTCGTAAAGGTCGACAATATTGAAAGTTGGGCAGATCTGCATGTCTTCATTCATTCTGTCACTGGCATCTAGCGCTGAAATTGTGGATGAATCGTCGGTAGAAGTTGGTGAGACCATGGAAGCTTTGAACTATAGTCATTGTCTTTGAAGTAAGCCAATAACGAATTGTTTGAATCTTCTCTTCATCAACACTGAGACCATCGGTGCTAACCACAATCCAAGAAATGAGTTGGTTAGTAAGAAAGCTACACTTCTTAATTCAAAGATTGAGAACTTCTCCAAGGTGCTTCAGATAATCAGCTTAGCTCTTCATATAAATCAAGATAACGTCAAAGTAGATGACTATGAACTTTCTTGTCAATGGCTTCAAAACATGATTCTTGATGCGCATGAAGGTTCTTGGCGCATTCGAAAGTCTGAAGGGCAAAAAGAGCCATTCATAGAGTTCTTCTTGGATTTTGAAAATAGTCTTCCACTCATCATCAGGTCGAATCCGGATCTGATGGTAACCGCTCTTCAAATCAATCTTTGATAATATTGTAAACCCCTGCAAACATATCCAATGTCTTCTAGTCGAGCTATGGAAAAATAATAAATGACGGTGATGCCGTTGATAAACCGACTATCGATGCACATACGCCACGGGCCGTCTTTCTTTTGCACAAGCTCATATCCATGAACTTTCGTCTTTAAGGAGGTATTTATGTAGATAACATACAAAGAAAGAGGTGGCCTTGAAGCTGTCTGAAGAAAACGCATATATATAGAACTTTCTACAGCATCTCGAAAATCTAGGGCCTGATAATAGAACTTAGACGATGTGTCTGGTGGATCACTGCGAGGCTTGTGACGAGGAGGCATATCATCGACTTTGGGAGCTTTCGATATTGGTAAATTCTTTAATACTCTGTCGAAGGAGTCTCTTGCTGAGTCGTTTTAGTACACTCGAGAGAAGAGAACGATGAACAGAAGGATGAAAATGATGTCTTGTTGACTACTGAAATTCTTTGTTTGTCGTGTAAACTTTTGCTGATATTTCTTTTCAGAATTATCTGTGGAGACCCTGTACCATGTTCTTAGTCGTCATCTTCGGAAATGACCTCTTCTTCTCTTGGGTGTCCTTCTTGAGGGGCTTAAGAATTCATCTCAGTCGCATCAGTAATGGATTCACCGAAGATTATCGTACCCTTCTCTTGAAGTAGTCATATTTCTTGATTAGAAACCGACAACAACATCTCTTCTTGAGGAGTTGAAGATTTCAGCTCAGCATCTGTAATGTATTTATCCGACTTTGATATCTCGTCACCTTCATAGTCAACAACTACTTGTGCTCTAAGGCCTCATTTGGTTCGCGGAATCATGAGGTTGAGAAAAGAAAGTGATTACTTTCGTATGTTTGGGTGCCAAAGGAACTGAGAAAAGGAAAGTAATTCCCAATGGAAAAAAAATTAGAAGAAAAAAATGATTTCATCCATCCAAGCAAGGAATCACTTTCCACATTGAAGTATTCACTTTCCTCTCTAAATTCCTTAGCATTTCCAAACATCGGAAAGGAAAATCAATAGAAATTGTAATTTTCCAAAGGAAAAGAATGATAAGTAATTGATTTCCTTTCCCTTCCATTCCGCGAACCAACCGAGGCCTAAGGGGGAAGTTGTGGGAATGCTCGAGCCCTTTTTGTGGTTGTGGACTGGTCTTAGGAACATTATCCGGTGCTAATGGGTGGAGAATGAGACGTCCCCCATCTTGAAGGAAAGAATGTGTTGTCGCTTCTCCGGTAGGTGACATTTTTGTTAACTTGTCACGATCGATCGACGATGATGTGGCAATAATTCATGTCAACAATATCGAACATGACTTCATCTTTGTAGGTCTTTCCAATGGAGAAGGGTATGAGACAAACTTCAGAGACGACCATATTGTGGTCCGTTGAATCTAGCTAATCTTATATGGAACCGGATGTGCTTCCGAATCCACGGAATAGTCCGAGTCCACGACCAAGAAAAGGTGAGAACAAACCTCACAACTTAAAGAAGAATTTTATTGATTAAAAAGTTGTTATTCTACAATTGCATACAGTAATGTGCCTATTTATAGGACTTTATGATAACCTAATCTTAATAAAAAACAAATTCTAATCCTAATCAAATAAAGATAAAACTTATTCTAATAAAAGAGTTAAAATAAGAGTCCTAAAAGAAAATAGATTCTTAACAACTCTATAAAAAAATAAAGCTAAAAAAGAAAAGAAAAAAAAAGGAATTGCTAGAAGGCTTCGGAATTGGAATCCACGCTACATCAAGAATATACAATGGATAATTGTTAGTGGCCAAATGAAGAAAACTTCATATTGTACACACAGGCCATTCAGCTCTTTGTGGAAAGCAGATTTCATATGGATAAAACTAAATAATAATGTCTCAGAAAACAAGTAAAATTTCTGGAGAAGTATCCCTTTTTTAGTAGGTTCACTAGGAGAGATGATCTCATTAGTTACAGAGAAGGAGCTATGCTCTCTATTGGTCTACAAAATAAGGTACTGAAAGCTAGTCTAACCACTTCAGATTGCCACATGTGAACCATAGGTCGTGGTATCGGCCGATACTGATACAATACAATCAATACGTATGGATTTTGGCATGTCCCGATCCTATACTGACAATGACATTGGGGTCTCATTCCCAGTCAATTCGGCAAAGAAAAATTGAACAAAGAATAGATAAGGATGGAAAATTAGTGTCAAACACAATGATTCAGTTGTATCAAAGATTGATAATGTTATAGTATATCGACAAGATTCCTTATCGATGAAGTATTTTTTATTTGATTCAATTGAAAAAATAAGAAAATAGCTCAAACCAATCATTAATAAAAAATGAAATTGAATTACGAAATGCAATACTCATTACCATTTGTAGAAGTTGTATATCTATAAATTCACAACATTCATAGCTATTAATATTACTCCATTCAAAACTATTTATTGTAGGTCATGCCTAAAGACAAGTACATAAACAACAATATTTATTGCAAGTGGAATGCCAATCCATTTAAAATTAACAAGAAACAACATATAATGTATTAAATTATGTCTAAATGTATCAAATATTAGTAGTCTTTTAAACTATTTTATATCATTATTGGCTTTCTGAATGAAGAACCTGATACTATCATCCAAAACAATTGAAACTGTCATTACCGCCGAAACTCATAGGAAGGGTCCAAAACTAATACCAATATTGTGAACCTTGACGTGAACTGCCTCACATCCCTGAACTTAAATGGTCAAATTAACATGCCAGACCATCTATTTGACAACTCTATATTGCTGGTGAAATTGAGTGTCCAAACTCCAAAGGTCGAAGTTCCTGAAATTCAGTAGAAACCGATAAGCAACAACGAGTGAGCTAATGCTATTGAGCGAGCTAATGCTATTGAGCCAAATATAGCTAGCAGTAGATTTTCAGTTTCATCACCTAGCCTTCACATTTCCTAGGGGGGGAAATGTCATTCTGCCTCATAAGATTCAAGTGCTAGACCATGTGACTATATCTAAACTTCTCTTACATGTTTTTCCTAACGTCAAATAGTC
The DNA here is from genome assembly GCA_029216955.1 of Iris pallida. Lineage (NCBI taxonomy): Eukaryota > Viridiplantae > Streptophyta > Magnoliopsida > Asparagales > Iridaceae > Iris > Iris pallida. The sequence continues at coordinate 22,558,305 of JANAVB010031617.1, forward strand.
CAAAGTGATACCTTCAATCGTGACTCAATCAAGGTTGTAAAAATTGCTAGTCGGGCGCTAGTCGGTTCGTGGGGACTAAGGATTAATCGGACTACTCGGGGATGAATATATACATATATATATATATATATATATATATATATATATATATATATATATATATATATAAAATATGTTATAAAAATATTTTAAAAAATAATATGTTAATTGTTGAACTTTTAATTATCGCAGACTACAGTGGCATAAATTTCTATTTCGATAAATATTTAAATAATATGTTAACTTACTATTTTGCACGAAGAGTTACAGCCGCAGTAGCAAGCAAAAGAAAAAAAAAGTAACAAGCAAAAATTAAAAAAAAAAAGCCACAACAACAGTAGCAAAGAGATAACAAAGCAAAAGTAAAAATAAAAAAAGAGTAGGCTAGTCACTTTTTTCAAAAATACAAAAAGGCAGCAACAAAGTAAAGAGTCGACGACGGCTACCTTGACGAAGTCGACGGCAGCCCAGACTAGTACCAATTTAGCTAATTTTTGGATGGACCAGCCCCTAATCGAATCGACGGTGGCCGACAAGTGACTAGTCGGGGACTAGACCCTAGTCGAGTCGGCGGCGGCCGACTAGCGACTAGTCGGGGACTAGTCGGCCGCCTAGAGAGATTTTTACAACATTGGACTTAATCATAGGAAGTGTATTTCACTTGTATTCGCGTCACCATACTGTTGTTTGTATGTTTCGACTTTTCCAGCCAATATACCATCATGGTTCATACTATCAACCGATACCGATACATATTGCCTAGTGTTCGAGATATTGGCCGGTATGGACGATATATTGTCCGGTATATACCATTTGGAGCAAACGATACAGTATGCATATCCGTTTCAAGAAAATCGGTCCATGAAAATATCGATCAATATGAGCGAAATGTTAGCCGATATTTGGTGTAAAGCCGACCGGTATAACGGTTTAGTCATACGAGTAAATTTTTACTGGTTTGATTTATAAATTCTTTTCTTTGCAATTTGCTTGAAAATTTGTTTTGTTGTATAAAAAAAAGACATTGCTTCCTCAAGTTTGCTTTCCTTAAAATATTAGAATGATTTTTACTTCAAGAAAAAGTTTTTATGATACATCTTCAAACTCATACATTGAAGTTAACTTCATGATACGATAAAATTAACTTTCTAGATGATGAATGATGTTTTTTAATAGAAACTGGCTAGCTTTGTTTTATGTTCCATTTTGAGATGCTTTATTTATCATGCTTGGTGAACTTTATAAAGAAAAACATGTCTACTTATTAGTTTGAAATTAGCTGAGTTGTTTAATTTTTAGAATTACTCGAGGATAATTATAATTTTTATACTAATGGTTTAATTCTTATCATAAGTTCATATATAAAGCAAATTATTATCTTAGACCACTATGGTGCCAAATCTCAATATATGTCTGTTATATCGTCCGATATCCAATAACCGGTATGGAAACCCCTCGGATAGTGGTCAATACCGGACATTGTTACACTTTTCTGGTCCATTTGGTAAAGAAAAATTACAAAAAGTGAAAATTTTGAAAGCAATGGTGTCATCACAATGATTCGTGTTGGAGATTTATGTACTACAATGTGTCAATAAGATTCCTTATTAACACATTGTAGCAATTTCATTTGGCGAATTTGTAAATTTATACTCACAACATCCGTCAATCTTGATATCATTCCATTCAAAGCTCACAAAAAAATAACAAATAGACAATTACACATATATATATGAAATGTTTTCTAGTTATTTTATAATAGTTATTATTAACTTTTACTTAGTAACGAAGAACTCCGATATGAAACCTTCAAAACTGCCGATAAATCTACTCATAAGAAGAGTACGAAACCGATTCGGATACCTCTACTGCGAACCTTGTTTTCAGTTAGTAATGTTGTAAATGTACCAGAAAATCCAAACAGTTCTGTAAGTACTCGAAACTGAAATTGTAAATGTAAAACCACACTGTGCATCGTATCAGGTTCAGATGTTTAGAAACTTGATCACATTACCCGAACTGAGACTAGATAATCAGAAGTATGTAAAACCAAACTCATTATTGTGTCGGGTTAAGATAATTTATATTCTCGATCCCATTACCTGAACTGTGACTTGATAATCAGAAGTTTGAAACATATGCTATTGCAATGACAAGACATGATATGGGCATGGATATATATTGACAACATTGTCTTTGGCATGACCTAGTGGATTTTGCAGTGCCTATATCATGTCTGACAAAATGCGGCATGGACATAGGCACCAATAGAGTGCTTCTGCTACCTAGGTTATTTTCTAAGGGGTTTGTTGACATGTATACATAATGAACCACTGACATAAGACTTCGTTTAAGACCACAAGTTCCCAGTAGACACAGTAAATGATAAGTTTTAAGGAATTTTAGTTGGGAGTGCACAAGTTACGACCCTTCCATGATGCCTCTTTTATCTCAAAAGTCAAATCAGAAACAGGAGCACATGCAATACAAATAACAAATACGATGTGTTTTCCAATTAGACCAACCAAAATTTTCTTTCAAAAATAAAAATAAAAATAACCATATCCTTCATCACACTTATATTAAAAAGTAAGGTTTAGCAATAAATCCCCCAATTATAGTGTATTTAATAAAATCCCTCAAATCACATTATTGGTAATAAGTCCAAATCAACATACAATAGAGTAATGAATCCACTTCCGTTTGTTTGGTTTATTTAAAACTCAAGAGGTTAAGATAACTATTAGACAATTCAGTCCCTAATCATTAGTAACCACCAACAAGGAGCCCTAAATCATTCTTCCTCAAAATTACTGTTCTGTTTATAGTCAATTTGTCCTTGACCATCACAATTATCAACATCTACGGATACATATTTTGGTGTTGTATTTGGTAGAAAAATAATAAGTTCTTCAAAAGAACTTCGAACTTGAACATTCTAATTTTATTCTCGCACTAGTTTGGTCTCTTAGCTTTTATGGCATGTGTTTTATTAAATAATTTTGGATGCTTTTCTCATATTAAAAAAGAGTATTAAAATCGAAGGTTTGAGTCTAATTGTGTCTAGATTGTGGAATTGAGCATAGTTGTTGGTTCTACAATCTTACTTCTTTCTAAATTGGTAATGTTAGAAATTGAGAAGAATTATATATAGATGGTTGATTCTAGGGTTTGCAAGAGACTAGAGCTTATTTGAGCAAGGATGATAAGGAGAAGAGAAAGAATGAACTTGGATGAATATAAGGAGAAGAGAGGTAAAAGATGGCAATTTATAAAGGCACATCCAAAGTTACTCAGGGCTAGCCCAGTTTGGAGGAAATGTTACCTAGGCAGCCCTTTTCTTACAAGGGGCTGCCCGCCCCCCGCCTCCCCCCACCCCTCAATCACCCCAAACCCTCTCAAACATATTCATTTGTAATTTCACTCTCTCTTCAAACCCTCTCAAACCTAAAGTTCTTCTCGATCAACTCCATCTTCACCCAAACCCTAAATTTCTTCCCAATTTTGGAGATTGGCACCCAAAAAGTTTTCACAATCAAGGTACAAATCTTGTTCATAATCTTCTCCCTCAATCTTCTTCATTTCTTTATTTTGTATTGTTATTTTTCATTCATGTTAATAAAAAATTCTTCATAATCCTTGTTATAACTGAATATCATAATGTAGTATCATATTGTAGAAGAACACATGCTCGTCATATATGTTATTATTTTTCATTTCTTTTGTGTTGGTTTTTCGGCACAGTCACGAAATGGAAGAACACAAGTCGATAAAAAATTCTACAGTCCTATATGTTGTTAGGACTGTAGAAAATTTCTATAGTCCTGACAACTTATAGGATTGTACAAGTCTTGTGTTATTCTAGTCCATTCCAGAACTGTATAAAAATTTGCCTAAAAATTCTACAGTCCGTATGTTAAATTTAATTTCTGTTAATTTACTTGAAATATTTTTTTATTTATAGCCACGACCAGAAGAAGGACCTTGAACCAAAACCAGATAAAGACCGACATAAACCAACCCCAGATGAAGACCGACATCTCGATCGCTCGGCGTTGTGAAACTTTAATTTTTGGAACTTTGGTGTTGGTTGTAATATGCTAAATCGTCAAACTGTTGACCTGAATTTTTTATATAATGTAAAAAAATTTGACAATGATTATGTTATGTTATATTGATTATTTGTTTATTATCTAATTTAAACACTTATTTACAAGTAGTTGCATGAAGTAGCTTATTTATCAGAAATATTTTCTTCATTTTCTTTTATTCTCTTTGGTGCTACTTCACTTACACACTACATACATTTGCTTGAAAGGATACAACTGCCTCTAAGGACTGGATATAATGTACAATCCTACAATAAAAAAAGAGACGAAGGCTTTGCATTCTTGGTTTCCTTTCCATGCTATTATCCACTACGGGTGACAGTGCTGAACAACACATATTGTTCAATGAACAACATATTTTATTTAGTACTGTCAAAAAATTTGACAATCCTATCATTGGAAGGACTGTCAAAAAAATTGACAGTTCTAAATTTCGACATGTTGTTCATTTGTTTTTTTAGGAATGTCAAAAAATTTGTCAGTACTTCCAATTGGAAGGATTGTCAAAAAAATTTGACAGTCCTAAAAAAATATGAATAACATGAAAAAATTTAGGACTGTAACTTTTTTAGGACTGTCAAAAATTTTGACAATCCCTATCAAAAAATTTGACAGTCCCTATCATCCCCATCGCTACTGTGGACGAATTCTCAAATTTCGAAACCCTAAAATGGATTTGAAACTTCAGAAATTCGCCTAAGATAAATCATAAATCAAATTTTAGTTATTAGCAAATGAATTTTAGGCTTGAACATGGATTGAGACATTCTAACTTCTATAGAATAATGGGTTTTGGGTTTTAGGTTTTGTGATTTGGAAGAGAAAAGGGGAAGAAGACATGCAAAAAAATGACATATTCAGTATATAATGGGCAACCCTAAGTAATTTTTTCTAGTGACAAACTTGTAAATTAAAAAAAAATTACCCTCGAGTAAGTTTGGATGTGCCTTTATAAATTGTTCGGACGTTTACTGGAGGACTATAAGCACACAGAGAGAGACTTACTAGAGGAAGATTGTGACTAAAGGTAGCAAGAGACCGATGATAATGAATAATGGAGAAGAAAAGGTTTTAATTGATGACTAACCATTGCCTACACTATTAGGACACAATAGTCAAAAAAAAAAATTACAACAACAAAGTCTTTATTCCAAATTTTTCAGGACAGCTGTTTGAATCCTCTTGTACTCAACTCTGTTAAGAGTCGTGTCCTTTGACACGCTAACGTAATTTATATCATGCTTTAACACTTGAAACCTTGTTCATCTAGGCCTACTTCTAGTCCTAGTGATTCCATTAAGTATCATATTATCTCTCCTTACAAGAGCATCTATTAGTCTGCATTGCACATGTCCAAAATACTTGAGTCATTTTTTTATCTTGTCCTCAATCAGTGTCATCTCTAACGTCCCAAGGATACAATTATTCCTCGATTAGTGCCATCTAACTTCCCAAGGATACAATCATTCCACATTAGTGTCATCTCTAACTTCCTAAGAATACAATCATTTCTCATCTCATTTAATGAATTTGTCACGCATCGATGTTATCGTTCTTATTTCGGCTACACTAACTTTCTTATCCTATAATTTCTGGACAGAACAATTAAAAAACATTACTCATTAAAAATGATGGAATATTCTTTTAAATAGGTAAGTTAACAAGAGGTACTCATAACTCAACTTTCTGTCCATCTTGGAGACTCATTAGCAATCCATGAGATACGTAAGATTTTTATTAAGAATAATATTTTTTGGACTTAAAAGGAAAATTCATGTTACATGCTCAAGAACAAGGCTGCTTATCCATTATTTAGTTTACTCAGCCAATTAACCACTATTATACATCCAAATCATCCAATGATTGATATGATTAACCAGACAAATGAGAAAACAACATATTCAATATAACTTATAGAACACTAGTTCGTATTTTATAACTTCTCATTTGTGAACAGAAAAAGTTAAAACAACATTCATCTAGTAATAAGCCACCCCCTCCAAATAACCAAGACTGCAGATTAGACTTTGTGCAACTTGTTACCTGAAACCAATGAATCACATGTTAATCCAATTTTTAGAACACTTTCATATTCTAAGACATCATTTATGAACAACAAAAGCCAAAAAGTCATACTTAACATCATAAACCACCTCCCTCAATGGAATTTGAGAATATTAAAGGGGAGATTGCCCTTAATAGGATTGAATGGAAGACGAGGATTATTTAGCCAGCAACATATGCTTGTCTTTATTGTTGTTGAGAATTAGAAGACCATTGGCACGGGATAACAATGAAGAAGAGGTGTGATAGCTAACCATAATTTGGTGGAGATATATAACATTTGGGGAATAACCAGCATCATTCACATGAGAGTTTATACTAACTCAACAATGCAAATACAAAAATACTAGACTCATAGACAGAATACGAAAACCCAATATGGAAGTATAGATTCTCGACTCAATCTATAAAATATAGACTGAATCTTTGAGTGAATCTAATAACCCAAATAACCTATTAATCCTAAAATAAATCAAAGATAATAATATCCGCTTCTACAGTTGTTATTGAAGTATTTATAGCAATGTTAGTTCTTAACAGTGAACTTACATAGATACGATCTACATCAACCTAAGCCTACGTAACCTAATTATATGCTTCACGTAGATCTAGATTAGCTTGCACTAGGACCAGGTTTTTGTTGGTTAGCTTTGTCAGAGAAAAAACTATTCATGTCCAAACATAACTCAAAGAAAATTTTAAACCACCCAATGAAGTGTGGGCTCAACAATGGGTTTGGTTTCTAATATCCTAGAGTTCAAACCCAACTTTGCTCGAGAAGATTATTGTTGGATTCAAATATATTCTAAGTTGATTAGCAATCCTAAATGGTAGGGTCGTAAGGTTCATGAACTGTTCCTCTCCCTCCAACTTCAACCATGCTATTAAATGTGCAAGGTGCACCGCAACACAAAGGGTGTATAGGAATGAGGCATGAAGCACAAGGATAAAGAGCAATCATCACGAAGGCAAGACACCCATTTATTAAAAAAAAGTATTAAAAAAATCAAATGACTATATAGTCAGATGACAAAAGTTAAATCAAATTGGGTCCACATTGGAAAAGTATGGTAGTCAGTTGATATTGGGTTACACATGGAAGGGGAGGGTGCTAGTCGGTCGGCGAGGAACAGCAAAAAGGGGTTCCTGGTGCTTGTATAAGATAAAGGAAGGGGACACTGTCGGTTGAAAGCAACAACAAATAAAAAGACAATAAAGCAAGAAGAAGAAGAAGAAAACACAGGGAAAAAAGAAATACAAGTATTAGATGTAAAGAGTACATCAGAAGAAAATGAAAGCTTAAGTATTAGATGTAAAGAGTACATCAGAAGAAAATGAAAACAGAAGCGGAATTAATCAACGTATGGTGAGGAAATTTGGAAAATAAAATAAAGCATGGAAAAAACTGATGGTAATTGAAATGAAAAACAGAGCAAACAAATCCCAATGGTAGAGAAGAAGAGTAAGAAGATTGAGAACCAATGGATCCATGAACAAGGCTGCAGAACATATAGAGGAGAAAGATTTAGTTTGTATCACTTTTGAGTGCAAGAGCCATTTGATTTGATATTCTTTTCCTATGAAAGATGGATTAACTAAGAGATCTAGTAGTGATCCCTGCCTCACACAAAACATATTCATTGCTTAGTGAAAAAAACTTATTAAAAAATAAGTAAAATAGTATATGCATGAGGTGCACCTCAGTCGGGCATGAGCCTCACTCAAAGGCGTCAAGAGGCATGTGCCTCACGAATGGAGCATCACTCTACACGAGGCAGTGAGATATAAGCCTCTTGTGAAGTACGCGTAGGCAACTCTAGAGGGGGGGTGAATAGAGTTTGTGTTGATAATAACAAAATAAAAATTAACTCTTTCACCAACAGAATAATTAATCAGAATATTAATGCGAAATAAAAGAGATCAGAAAAGCATACGCAAACACAACAGTTTTAACCTGGTTTCCCTCGTGTAGGACTTGTCCAGGCCGGAGAACTCTAGCTCAGGATTGAAATCCAGTATTTGTGAAATAGAGGTACACCACGTGCCTTTACTCAGAAGAGCACGCCAACTTCTTACACTTTCGCTGAGGCGAAACTTGGAATTGTCCAAGCGACTACTTTCAAACTCTTGCACAGAACTTCTAGCTGAATTGCACTGAGCACCTTGGGGCTTAGGAAGTTGTGTGGCTTGTAGATGGGAAGAGTAGGCTTAGAATGTATAAGACTATAGAAGATGAGAAGATGAGATGAAGAGATGAATGAAAAAGGAAGAAATCATGGCCTATATATACTAGTCCAGGGAGGCAGAGTACGGCCAGAACTCTGTCCCAAAATTCAAATTTTTGGACATTTGACAACTAGCAACCAGTAAACCCTAGAAATTAGGATCCTGATTTTCATCAGGAACCAAATTCGGCCTGAACTCTGCCTGGGGCAGAGTTCGGTCCGAATTCTACTTTCTTGGGCCAGAATGTTCAATTGGGCTGGGATGTTCAAATGGACTTGGTTTGGTTTGGTTTGGTGATTGTTTGGTGGAGCTTTGGATAAGAGATTCTAGGTTTAAGACACTCAGTGCTACTCAGCGTATATAATCCTAGACTCAAATAAATGTAAAAATATAGACAGAATACAAGTAATAGCAGCATATGTTGATGACGTCCGTCTTGAACCGATATGTGATGATGTTCTGATTTTGGCTTAATGTGTCATATTGGAGCATAACAGATATCATTTTTGTTAATACTCAAAATTAGGTTGACTGTGATCCCGTTTGGATCAACAATCTCCCCCATTTTGATAATTGACAAAACGATATTTGTATGCACCAATGTTCATACCTGGACACATGTTGTAGGGAGTAAGAGCAAAAAATGAATAGAATGAATAGCTCCCCTGTAGATGGATATGTCGGCTCCCCTGAAAATAGATATGTCCTGAGACAAAACTTTTATCCAAACACAACATGATAATATACAAACATATATAATCAAATGTCTCCCCCTTTGTCATTTATCACAAAAAATATCGAAGTGCTCCCCCCATAAACAGATAAATGATTAACAAGGAGAAGAATTGCAATCACACTAACCATGGAAAATAGAACTAGCAGTTTATAAAAAATTCAAACTAAGCCAACTTGCAATCATACAATGAAGAAGAGAAACTACAAAGCATAGTGCTAAAAGTAGGAAACTACAATGCATAACTAAGTCATCAGCAGCAGCAGGAACGGAACCACAACCATCATGGAGCTCGGGATGGTCTAACAGTGTCTGAGGGGTCGCTGGCAGAGCGACGAGGATCAACAAACGCTGCGTCCGGATCTAGATATCACATGGCCCAGGGGTCGTCGATCCGGTAACCTTCGCGAGAAGGGGCCCGCCCCGTAGGAAATGGCATAGTGGATGTCGTGCAGTGTGTTGCTGATGGCACTCATCTGAAGAGTAGTGCGATAATCCAACGCAGTGTAACGATCGTCTTCCAAACAGAAACGATCGCACAGCATGTCACGGATAGAGTCAAGGATGGCTGGAGGCTCAGGCTCGGGTGCATCAGGATCAGATGGTATCTCCTCAACTGGCTCAGGAGAAGGGACATGAAAGGTACGGAAGATCAAGGGTAGATACATCGCGTAGACAAGCGATTTTGGTTTCTTCCTTGCACGAATCATCCAGTCCATTATCGTACGATGAAAGTTTAAGGGGATAGTGAAGTGAAGGTAGTAAAGGACTGTAATCTCATGATAAGTAACTTCATCGGTGGATTCCGCTTTGGACAAGATAGATGAAAAGATTATTCGATGAAGTTCATAAAAGTGATTATTGAGATACTTCGTCTTAAGTTTGCGAGGGCGTGTGTTAGATTCACACATCATATCCTTGAAACCCTCAAGAGTGATGTCTCCAGCAAATTGGAATTCACGAGCATCAGTGATTTTCTCCCAGGAGTTGGGATCGGAAAGTTCGAGATACTCGGCAAGATCAAAACCGTCGAAAGAGATGTCAATGTCGACGACACGGAAATAAATTCTAGTGTCGTCATGTATCATATTACAGTAAAACATTTGGATGGCATTTAGATAGATGACGGATTAAGTAGACACAAGTTCATCTAAACAAAGATCCTTAAAGTTAGGACCAAAGTCGGAGAAAATGGTAAAGTTGATCGAATGTCCCGGCTTAACACTCCTTGATTTAAAATCCGAAAACCACTCATTAGAAGCATCTAATGAGACAAATATTTGTTCATCAAAGGTGTTGGCATTGGACGGAGGTAGAGGATTAAATAAAGGATGGATGGGTTGAACAATTTGTGGAGGAGGAGGACGATTAGATGAAGAAGCATCTTCAGTTCTAGGCCTCTTCCCCCTATTAAGCAATCTAGGAGCCATTGACAATCAAAACAAAGAGAGAATGAAAAAAGATGGTGAAGAGTGATTTATACCTCAAACAAAATGTTTGGAGATGGAGGAGAATCACCACAAACCCTTGATTCTTGAGTTTAGAGAGAGAAATCCTTAAGAATTGTGAGTTCTAGGGTTAGGGTTTAGAGAGGAAGGATTTTGAGAGAGGTTGAAGAAGGTGGTAATGAAGAGAGAGAGAGAGAGAAAATTCGGGTATTTTAAGAGTAGGGCCGGTTGTTCGCAACAAATCGTAGCCCTTGGATGAAAATAATGGATGGCTGAAAGCTACTGGAGGTTCTGGAACTCAGCAGACAGAGTTCGGCCCGAGCTCTGCCATAGGCAGAGTTCGGCCCGAGCTATGTGAGATTGGTGCCAGAACTCAAAAAGTTCAAAATAGATAGTTTTTGAAGAAGGATTTAATAGGATTTGTTTTGACTTAGTAATCTTGAAAGATATTAGGCAGACAATAATTAAACCAGGCAGTAAATTATTGTTAAAACGCTTATCAGCATAGTTGAACTGCCTCAGGTTAGCTGTAGGGGCCGGATCCCAGCTAGCGGTAGTCCGAAGACTAGTGCACCGTATCGCTTAGGCTTTTACGCCTTGTTGTCAGAAGGACCCTTTCGACTTGTACCCAATGCAATGTCACCATGAATAATATATGTCATAACCGTTATTTACGCAGGTGCAACTTATTGTATGACAGTTTCATCCAAAATTCCTAACTCTCGACGAAGAAAATTGAAACGCTCTTCGGCTAGTGGTTTAATGAAAAAATCTGGTAGCTGATGTTCAGTGTCAATGAATTCTAAGTTGATAGTGCCATGCAGTTGATGATCACGCAAAAAAATGATATATAATCTCTATATGCTTTGTGTGTGACATACAGAATTTTTGGTCAAATTATTTGCACTCGTGTTATCACAGAAAATAGTTATGTGCTTGAATAGTAAGTTATAGTCTTCAAGAGTTTGCTTCATCCACAGAATCTGCGCACAACAACGACCAGCTGCGATGTACTCAGCTTCTATTATGGATAGTGCGACAGAATTCTGCTTCTTGCTAAACCATGAGACTAAAGCCTTTCCTAACAAATGACACGTGCCGCTAGTACTCTTACGGTCGACTTTGCATCCCGCAAAATCTGCATCGGAATATCCGATTAAGTCAAAGGTAGTGGTTTTGGGATACCACAAGCCCACCGTAATAGTTCCTTTAAGATATCTAAAGATACACTTAACCGCGGTCATATGTGATTTCTTAGGTTAGCTTGATATCTAGCACATAGGCAAACACTAAACATGATATCGGGACGACTAGCAGTTAAATACAATAGACTGCCAATCATATCTCGATACTTACGTTGATCAACAAGTTTGTCGCTTTCATCAGGTTCCAACTTTGTTGTAGTAGCCATAGGAGTACTGATAGGTTTGATGTTGTCAAGCTCAAACTTTTTCAGCATGCCCTTTGTATACTTCGATTGACTGATAAAGACGTCTTGCGAGTATTGTTTGACTTGCAGTCCAAGAAAGTAGTTGCGCTCCCTCATCATGCTCATTTCAAACTCGTTATGCATACACTTGGCAAATTCTTTGCATAGACCCTCATTAGTAGACCCAAATATGATATTTACATAAATTTGAACAGAATGGTGTCATCAAGAGATTTTATGAAAAGTATCGTTTCAATTTTCCCTTTTGAAAAACCTTTATCTAGTAAGAAGGTGCTAAGGCGTTCATATCAGGCTCTGGGAGCTTGTTTGAGGCCATATAGCGCTTTCTTAAGTTTGAAAACGTGGTCGAAAATTTTGTGATTTTCAAAACTAGTCGGTTGTTTTACAAAAAACCTCTTCTTTAATAAAGCCATTTAGAAAATCACTTTTCACATACATTTGAAAAAGTTTGAAGTTTTGGAAATTTGCAACATAAAGCATCTGAATAGATTCAAGTCGTGCAACAGGAGCATACGTCTCATCGTAGTTGATACCTTCATCTTGGTTGTATCCTTCAGCTACGAGACGAGCCTTGTTGCGAGTGACTGAACCGTCCTCATTAACTTTGTTACGAAAAACCCATTTAGTACCAATGATCGAATGGTCAGCAGGTTTAGGAACAAGTTCCCAAATCTGACTCCTTTCGAATTGGTTGAGTTCTTCTTGCATATCCAAAATTCATCGTTAAAAGCTTCTAAAACGTTTTTGGGTTCTATCTGAGAAATGAATACAATGCTAGCTATAATCTCTCTTGAAGAAGAGAGAGTAGTTACCCCTTTTGATACCTCACCTATTACCAAGTTTTCTGGATGTGAAGGCGTGAATTGGAACTTCTTTGGTAAGCCCTCCAGAGAACTGGTTTCGGGTGATGTATCCACAGGTGTAGAAGTTGATGGTTAAATGTGAGTGTCAACGTCGTCATCAGGGATAGCAGTTGTACTATTACTCTCATCAAATATGACATTATTACTCTTCAACAATCATAGAGCGTTTGTTGAACACTCTATATCCTTTGCTCTTGGCAGCATATCCAAGAAGAATACCTTCGTCAGCTTTGGCATCAAACTTGCCTAAGTTGTCTTTGGTATTTAGGATAAAACAGCGACAACCGAACACTCGAAAATAAGAAATATTACGTGTTCTACCAAACCAAAGTTCATAGGAAGTTTTCTTCGAAATAGGTCGAATTAACACCCTATTCAAAACGTGACATGTTGTACTGACAGCTTCTGCCCAAAAATATTTCAAAAGAGAAAATTGATTCAACATGACTCTGGCCATATCGCCAAGAGTTCTATTCTTCCGCTCCACAACACCATTTTGTTGAGTTCTAGGACAAGAAAATTCATTATCAAAACCACTTGACTCACAAAACTTTTCAAAATCAGAATTTTCAAATTTGCCACCATGATCACTTCGGATTTGAGTAATCATGTAGCCTTTTTTCGTTTTGAACCTTTTTATAAAATACTTTGAAAACGGAAATTTTATCACTTTTGTTTGTAAGGAAGAAAACCCATATAAATCTAGAAAAATCGTTTACAATAACAAAAGCATAGAGTTTTCCGCCAAGACTGGCTACTCTACTAGGTCCAAATAAGTCCATGTGAAGCAATTGCAAAGGTCGAGTGGTACTTACAGTGTTGATGGATCTAAAAGAAGATTTGGTAGCCTTATTCTTTTCAAATTCGGCACATACCGTATCCTTTTTTAATGTGATATCAGGCAGTCCTCTTACTAGCTTCTTGATAGATAGTCTGGATAGTGTCCATGTTAGCATGACCAAGACGCTGGTGCCATAATAGCCTTTCGTCTTTGTGGGCGTAGAGGCATCTTCCTGCACTGTTAGTATCTTTAGACAAATAGAAAATGTATATGTTATCTTCTCTTATCCCTTCAAAAAACGATGTCTCCAGATAATCTATCATAGATACAGCATTTAGTTTTTTCGAAGTTAATATCATATCCATGATCAGCAAGATGACTAATGCTAAGCAAGTTATGCTTTAACTCAGTCACTAAACAGACATCCTTAATGACGGGAGGAGGATTACCAATAGTACCATTACCTATGATATAACATTTCGAATTGTTGCCGAAGGATACATATCCTTCCCTTTTCATCGATAGTGTTGCGAATAGATTAACATCTCCAGTCATATGTCGCGGGCACCCACTATCGAGAATCCATTTGCTTCTAGTTGGTAAAGAAAGGTCCACCTACACCACAAGTAGATGTGACCTTTGGTACCCAGATCTTTGAGGGTCCTGAACGGTTAGTTTTTGGTACCCATGCATATAGATTCTTATCAACTAATTTTCTAATTCTACACTGTGGTGATACGTGTCCATGTAAACCACATTATGTATATGTAGCATGCATATTTGTATTTGGTGCAGGATGATAGTGATATATATATGTGGGTGCAAGATGATGATAGTGACTATGTGTAGTAGCAGGATTATGATAATAACTACGTGTGTTTTACGTGCTGCATAGAAATGTGTACATAAAAGCATGTTTACGTGTAGTACGTGGATGCATGTTATTGTGATGATGTGTTCTACTGTGTTGGTGTTTCGTGTATGTATTGTGACTGTGAGACTGAGTTTGAGGTTGAGCAACCTGTTTGCCCAGTCTGATCTCTAATTTCTTAGAGGCAGCAAACACTTCATCATACTTAGCAAAAAGACCATTAATTCTAGCAGTAGCAACCTTGTACTTGTTTTTCTCTTCAGCAAGCTCTTTATTGAGAGTTGAAATCTCACGTGTTTGATTCTTAATGATAGGTTTGACATTGTGTAAGCTTAATTTAAGCTTGGATACCTCCTCAGTGTCCTCTGTGGGAGGTGTGTCTCTAACATTATCTAGTAAGCAAGAAAGTCGATGGATCTCAGCTTCATGAGCCGTGATTTTATCCTTAGCATGTTTATACTTGCCAATAACCTTTTTGTGGTCTTCAAGCAGATCACTAAAGGCATCACCAAGTTCATCAAAAATGAAATCATCAAGAGGATCACGAGTTACCTTATCAGATGTTGCCATTAGGAAGACGTTGGCCGAGTCTTAGGGAGTGTCATCTTCCTCGTCTGAGTCACTGGCTTCGCTTTCATGACAGATACTGGTGTTGGCATACTTCCGTAAGGATGACTTCTTATACGGCTTCTCATATTTGTCTCCTTTCTTTGCTATAGGACAGTCTTTTCTGACGTGTCCTGTCTTCTTGCAGCCGAAGCAAGTGGGTTCTTCATCGTCTTCCTTTTGGCCCTTCTTCCTTTGGTTGAAGCGTAAAAACTTCTTGAAGTTGCGTACCAAGAGTGCTTGATCATCACCATAGGAGTTATCGTCGTCTGTCTCCTCTGAAATGGTTCTTCGGCGATGAGCTCTAAGCGCGATTTCCTTTTACTTTGGAGCAGGTTCGTCAAAGTCTTTGAGATCGAGCTCATGAGTCATCAGCTTGCCCATTAGAGTTTCCATTGACATATTGGTGAGATCATTACCTTCGATGATTACCGTCACCTTGGGGTTCCAGATTTTTGGTAGCCCTCTGAGCAGCTTGCGGATCTTCTCATGGTTGGAGTACTCTTTGCCAAGGGAAGATAGCGGGTTGATGATGTCGAGGAACCTTGTGAACATTTGAGTGATCGTCTCAGTTGGCTTCATCTTGAATGCCTCGTATTCTTGTGTCAGACGACTGATCTTTGATTCTTTAACCTGTGTGGTTCCTTCATGGGTCACCTCCAGAAGCTTCCATACTTCATGTGAGGTGGAACATGTAGAGACCATGTTGAATTCAATCCTATCTATGGCACAAAAGAGAGTATTAATAGCCCTAGCATCTAGACTAGCCTATTTCTTTTCCTGGTCGGTATATTTGTCATGGGATTTTTCAGTGAGAGTCCCCTCGACAGTAATTCTAGCAGGCTTCTTTTACCATCAGTGACGATGGTCCAAAGATCAAAGTCTATAGACTTGAGATAAAAACTCATTCTAGTCTTCCAATAGGTGTAGTTGGTTCCATCGAATAGGGGTGGCCTATTTGTGGACTGTCCCTCACCATAGTTGGTAAAGATAGGTTGTGTGGTTGTCATGGATCAGCTCTAGGATGTTAATCCGATATAAGAGAACAAAGCTCTGATACCAATTGAAGTACGTATAGGCAACTCTAAAGGGGGGTGAATAGAGTTTGTGTTGATAATAACAAAATAAAAATTAACTATTTCACCAACAGAATAATAAATCAGAATATTAATGCGGAAATAAAAGAGATCAGAAAAGCATACGCAAACACAACAGTTTTAATCTGGTTTTCCTCGTGGAGGACTAGTCCAGGCCTGAGAACTCTAGCTCAGGATTGAAATCCACTATTTGTGAAATAGAGGTACACCACGTGCCTTTACTCAGAAGAGCACGCCAACTTCTTACACTTTCGCTGAGGCGAAACTTGGAATTATCCAAACGACTACTTTCAAACTCTTGCACAGAACTTCTAGCTGAATTGCACTGAACACCTTTGGGCTTAGGAAGTTGTGTGGCTAGTAGATGGGAAGAGTAGGCTTAGAATGTATAAGGCTATAGAAGATGAAAGGATGAAATGAAGAGATGAATGAAAAAAAAGAAATCATGGCCTATATATACTAGTCCAGGGAGGCAGAGTTCGGCCAGAACTCTGTCCCAAAATTTAAATTTTTGGCCGTTGGACAACTAGCAACCAGCAAACCCTAGAAATTAGGATCCTGATTTTCAGGAACCAGAGTTCGGCCTGAACTCTGCCTGGGGCAGAGTTCGGCCCGAATTCTACTTTCTTGGGCCAGAATGTTCAATTGGGCTGGGATGTTCAAATGGGCTTGGTTTGGTTTGGTGATTGTTTGGTGGAGCTTTGGATAAGAGATTCTAGGTTTAAGACACTCAGTGCTACTCAGCGTACGTAATCCTAAACTCAAATAAATATAAAAATACAGACACAGAATACAAGTAATAGCAGCATATGTTGATGACGTCCGTCTTGAACCGATATGTGATGATGTTCTGATTTTGGCTTGATGTGTTACATTGGATCATAATAGATATCATTTTTGTTAATACTCAAAATTAGGTTGACTGTGATCCAGTTTGGGTCAACATCATGCGCCTCTCACCTCAGGGGTGCTTTTTAAAAAATTGGATAAACTTGGCATTGTTGGCATAGGCACCCATCCACTTCATTTCTTAAGACTACATATTCCTTCCTAATGTTGTATGGCTCATCCTAGTTGGAAGTAAAGGTTTTAAGTGTCATAATATCATAATGGTAAAATAATGTATCTATCGATTTTCTTTCTATGATAGTGTTCCTTTTTTCTACAAAAAAATTAATCTTGTATCAACAAGAGAATGGTGGCAAGATAAGACGATCATAAGTTTTATTGCGATGTTGCTATAGGAAGAAATGACCATTTGAATAAACTTAAACTAAATGCTACTTTTAACCTTAAAAACCATCGAAGTCTGCTAACCTTATAATAAGCCTCTAGTTTTTCTTGTGATGTTATTATTCCTGCATTAATGATCCTAATAATGATATAAAGTGGTCCATGGATGTTATGTTCCGAGCATACTTGTTTCTCAAAAAACCTGCAGACAGATAAAATGGTACCATGGCATATTAACTATCCGAACCAGATGGAGCTTAATTATCATTTAAGGATTGATAAAAGGGTCCTTGATGACCTTATAACCCATTAAAAACCAGACAGAGCTTAACTCTCATTTAAGGGTTGATAAAAGGGTTATTGATGACCTCAACTCACTAAAAGACAACAATGAAAACCATAAATTATGTTTGAACTATTATCCCCCCCCCCCCCCCCCCCCCCCCCACCCCTCTTTCCAATTATTGACTTAGTCAATCCATGCAATCTCATGATTACCTCACATGGAAAATGTTTACAGAATTTATAGTGCTTAAAGGAGATCCAGCTTTTGTAGTATGCTACAAATTAAGGATTTGTAGTTCGTAAGATGAAGATTGAGATGATTCTCCTCTTGAAAATCATTATATCAGCACGTCTATATCTTTGCTGGTGGTTACCAATGAACTTGGAAATGCAAGAAGCATATTGCTACCATGAGATCTAGTATCAAAAGTGAATATCAGTTATGGCACAGTTCATGTGAAGTATTGGTAAAAAGAATTGCAAGTCTTTTTGCTCTATATCCTAGTCATTACAAGTACGGAAATATCCATATCCTTCTAAAGGATTACAAATCAACTCAAAGAGAATAGTCCTTCTCTCGATAAAGACAATTAAAATTATAACACAGAAAGCCTAAGTTCAGGTAGCAGGGGAATGATGCTGGAGCATTCTTGATCTTGAGATAAATGCTGTTGGGAGTAAGACCAATTCATAACCATTACATGGGCAAATTTCTTATAATGGCTCCATTACCTTGTTTATATCCTCTCTTCCCTCCAAATATAATTTTCTCCTTAACAATCTGTTAGCACATAATTTGTCTTGGTGGCTAACATGAGTTTGGTGTAAGAAAAGTAAAAAAATTCATAGCAATTAGAAATTTTACCCACTGTATTTTATACATCGTACTGTGCAAGCTTAATGAGCCACTAAAAATTATGCTTTATATCTTCATTCTCTTGCTAGTCTAGAAGAAAACTGTTAAACAATGAGGAAGCTGTAGATTCAAAAAGAAATATAAAGATTGAAATATATTTTCTGATGATAATATTCCAATTGTTTGTAGGTGCCGAAAACTGTTAACGGAAAGGGCATATTCAACTCAAAGAAATTTGGACTTTAGATAGAGTACATAAGTTATGTCATGATTCATTAGGATTTGCTCTCAATGTGGATTCTTTCCAACAGAGGAGTAACCTTGGAATATATAAGAAAAGTGTTATTGGAATTTAAGTGATAAATTTATGACAAACATGAGAAAATTGTGAATCACTAGTACGAATGGTGACACCAAAAAATAAAATCACACATAAACTAACCTGATCATGGTAGCTTATAAATCTCTTTAGCAATATCATGCCAGGTCTCAAATGCTCAACATGTACATCAACAGATTGCTCCCTTTTCTTCTCTCTATTTATTTCAAGTAGGGATTTTTGTAATCTTACAACTCCATCACTTACAGTCCTACAGATGTCAAAGGGACGTGGCTCCAAACAAGTTTCCTGAGCATTTGCCCCATGGCTACTAGTCAACCTCTCAGGAGAACTATTCCTCTGCGGAGGTCCATCAGTTTGTGGAGAACTGTTCCTATGACCAACATTCGGGGATGCAGAAGAACAACCATCTCGGTATGGAGAAAGTTTGTTCCTATGACCAACATTCGGGGATGCAGAAGATTTGTTCCTATGACCAACAGTCGGAGATGCAGAAGAACAACCATCTCGGTATGGAGAAAGCTTGTCCAGAGTATCCTGTATAACCAATCCAAGTCAACACAATAAAAGCAAATAAATATTAGCCACGTTTAATAATAATTTTCTTCTTAACACAACATATACAAAAAAAGAAACAGATACAATAACGATCTGCTTACGTGTAAATATCTTGATATTGATTAATAGATTTTATGCACTATAAATAGTGCATACAACAAGAACCATAATATGAAATTGATATAGCCTAAAGAATATCATAATATGACTAGCCAAATCAATTCACGCAGATTTCCAAGACTCAAGTAAAATACTAAAAGTGTGAGATGGAAAAAACAAAAAAAACTAACTCAATTTTGTGTATGAGATCCCAACATTAGACACAATAATTCAAAGAAACTTAACACACAAGTGTCTTTGGCTGATGGATGAAGAAATTCACAATTGCACAGTTTAATATCATTGGCTTTCGTAACCTGCTACATCTAATAAAGTTAAAAAAAAACTGCACATGCAGTGTTCTAAATGGCGGTTGAGAATGGCGGTTGAGGCGGCCGCCTAGGCGGTAGGCGGTCACTCTCCACAACGCCTTTGTGGTAGGCGGCGGAGTAGGCGGCTAACGGAACTTTGGCGGCGTAGGCGGGCGTCTCGGCAGAGCAATACCTAACAAGATGTTTTGGCCAAAAGGTTTTGCAAGCATTATGGGCCTATGGTTCACTTTTACAAAACTAAAACTTCATAAATCTTCGTTCTACAACTTAGTTATGCATGAAACATCCTTAAAATATGCATATTATGCAAAAAAAAACAGTGGTAAAATAGTAAAAAAATATCCGAAATGTATCAACAGCCTAGGCGGCAGACAGACTCTCTCCGCCGCGCACCCGTCTACCGTTGCTTAGAACCTTGTGCACAAGTAGCATGATTTCACTTAGTGAGAGATTTTGCACCAACTGATGACATGGCAGCCTACTTAATGGTCAAAACCTCTCGTCTTTAGCTGGTCTAGGAGTTTCACTGCCCATTCTTAGATTGTACAAAAACTTTATTCTAGCACATGAAGGCTTTTTCTCAAGGTTTTAGAATCTTATGTGGATTTTTTTTTTTTTATTGTCAAGACTGAAACATTTTCCACAGATAACCACACCCACGCGAGAGTAGGGAAAGGTCCACATGTAAGGGAGTGGGGCTCAGGCCCCCACTGGATCTTCAAAAAGAATTATTTTTGTAGATTTCCCATAACTTTGCCAAGACACACACGTGTATGTGTGTGTGTGCCTTTAGTATTTGAAGTTATCATCAAAATATAGTCTAGTTGGTAAAGTAGTTAGGATATATGTTGTAGATTCGTTCGAATCTTCTTATAAACAATTGAAACTTTCTTATACTGTATCTTTTTTCTACTGTCCAAGCCCCTTTATAACCATATTGTGAGCCCCGGTGACTAATCTTCTGAATCTGTCCCTACAAGGTGGTAGCTTGAATGATGATAAAAATGATACCTTTGGACAAACTCAATTTAGTAAAGCAGTTTATAAGTTAGAAAGTAAAGTTGAAATATAACACTAGTTGTGTTCTAAAGGCGACAACAAGAACAAAGCCTTTATCCCATAGGCTGGCAATTTGAATCCTTTACTTCCATCTGCTTCTTTTAAAGGCCATGTCTGTTGTAACATTAACAAAACACATACTTTGTTACAGCAATCCAAGTTCCCTCAGGCCAACCCTACTGTGACACAATATCTCATCGCTCATGCTAACTGATTAATCTATTGGTCTACTCTAAAGGCCAAAAAGAACAAATATGCTATTCGCCAGTCAAAAATTTCACAGAAGCAACTGCTTGGGGTTTTGGGCTAAAATAGCTTTTTTTTAATATTATTAAAAGCAATAGTGTTAATAATACTTAAATACGGTAGTTTAATAAAGAAACATGTATTCAAAAAGTGATTTCATGAGATAAGTCTCTCTTTCATAAAGCACCTATAATTTCTTTTGGCATGGAGTTGCTTTTAGAAAACACGATTGCTCACTTTTAAAATATGAACTGTGAAACTAGCATATTTTGGTAATAGTTGTCAAAAGACTCAAAACTACCATACTACAGAATGTCTCTACAAACCGTCTTTTAAATTTAAAAAAAAGCAAGTACTTACCATAAAGCAGTCCCCAGATGCATTCAACTACCTTTCACTGGAAAAGGCTAAGCAAATCAGTAGACTTATTACACAATTGAGAGTCATACTGTGCTCCTTTATCCTTATCCCAAATTTTTGGGGTTGGCTGCATGAATCTTTTATCCCATTCAACTCTGTTAAAGATCATCTCTCTCTCCCACGTTAGCAGAACCCAAAAATTTATCAGACTCGGTCCAAGTTCTATTAAGTTCAACCCTAGACCTAGCATCTCCTTTAATAGCAACACTCCCTACAAATGCATCTATTAGAGACCACTGGGTTTTTCTTGTGTTTCGTGTGCTTATGTCGCATCGTGTCAGACACGAACTAAACACGACACACTCCAAAATAAATTAATGCACACCAAAATATGTGCCTCCTCCGTGACACTGTGCTCATATTTTTTCTGTTGGGCGTGTCCAGCCCAAACGGGCCCCGCAAATTGGTAGCCCAGATCGAACACAGGAAAAATATTAGGCATACAATTCTCAATGTAAGTTGGATTGCTAATACAAAAGGACCAAAGGTGATTGATTTCTAGAGATATTCATAACAGAGTTAATTATTCAATGTATATACTATTAGATAAGGGGATTGCCGGTTCAGCTTGGCTCTTCCTACTTGTAGTATGATAGGTTTTGTTCACTTTAGGTGGAAGGAATTTTAGCTTGTGTAGCATAAGGAACTAAACACTTATCGTGGTAAGCTCTATTATGGAGGTCGGCTATTTGTTCTATATAAAAGTGGGTTCCGATCAGAGCAATCTGTGAAAAAAATTCCAACGAGTAACAAAGTGCAATCAGCACAAGGAGCTTTAGTGAGCTAAATCCGGAAGCTAAGTCCGGCAAGCGAGAGTTCCGCAGGGAGGCTCGTTTACAATGGGACAGGAAGGGGAAGAAGCAGGCATAAGCATGAAACTACTAGTCTACTACACAAGCTTTCACGAAAAGAATTAGTATGCGGCCTTCCTCGCAAGAGATAAGAAAGAGGATTTGTGAATTGTTTCAAAGTGATATTTTTGCAGGTTTCCACCTAGGTCAGGGACTGTTTTGACTATAGGAGGAACTGTAGGTAATATTTATGGGCGATTTTTTCTCATGGTAGTTCAAATAGTGAGTCTAGATAATTGTCATTTTTTTTCCATATTTTTAAATTTTCTTTTCTTTGGATTTCTGAGTCTGTTTTACTAAACCGTATTTATAGAAAAAAAAAATTCTTAAAAAATGAACTTCTCGTGATTTTTTAATGTATTGGAAGTTTGTTTGAAAATATCAATAATTTTATTTCTTCCATCACATAGAATATTTGTATGTTAATCTATCATTTTGGATATGTATATGTTATCTTATATGATCATGGATTGGATATGCTATTTCACATAGCATACTTTTTGGTGTTCCTTTAAGTGTAACTTTCTCACACTACATGATTTAACCTTGTGCTTGAGACAAAAGTATTCTTTTCTACACCGCTAGCGTTATATCAATTATCTAACATGAAAAAAAATGATACACAAATGCTTTCATGACTCCAGTATTTGGATATTGCTTTAAATGGTAAAATAAACCATTTGCTTTCGAAGCAACAAAAAGCCATAACTCCTCCTACCACTCGAGGGGCTATAATATATAACACATTTTAAAAATAGCTACCATCAAGCAATACTCCACCTCCCGATAAGACCTTATAGGCATCGTTAAGGTAGAAACAAAGTTGCCGGAGCACCTTGAATCCTCTTTAGAGGTTGAGTGGTTGTATGTCAAACATTAAAAAAAAATTCAGATCGCTTTCCCTTATTTAATTACTTCATTTTGCTTTTCTTTACTTTCTTTTGGATAGTTATAGATGTGTTTAACATTTGCAATTTGAGTATATCACCAAATTAGTTCAAAAGAGATCTATTAAGTATTAAGACCATAGTTGGCAGTCATTATATTAGTATTATCTTCTCTTCTTTGAATTATATGAGCCAACTTAGCATATATAAAAATGATAAGATTGGATTGTGTTTTCTGGGTTTTGTCTAAAAATGAGTTATTGTGTTCTCTTCCCATATTATTAAACAGTTCATGTTACGGATTCCATGATGTCTTTTAATAACAAAAGGGGGGAAACTTTTGATAAACAAAAGAGGAAATACTATATTCAGGGGGAGCAAAGATTTAGGTGGGGAGCTTGTATTTCCAATAACTTTTCATAAACGTATCTATGTTAACAAGACTTATGAATTATTCCACATTTTTTATTATAATGCACATCCTACTTTCTTACTGGTTTGCTATTATCGAAAGGGGGAGAATGTTGATTCAGTCTCGCTCGGCTTGATAACTACCATACCATTTGCCAAGTGTTTGGAAGAGAATTGATGAAGAAAAGTCTCCTTCACAAAATATGTTTACATTAAGGCCTCGTTTGGCTGGCGGAATCATGGGGTTGGGAAAGGAAAGTCATTCCTTTCCTATGTTTGGATGTCAAAGGAAAGTATGAGAAAAGGAAAATGATTCCCATAGGGAAGAAAAATAAGGGGGAAAGTGGTTCCCCCCATCTAACCAAGGATGCACTTTCCCACTATAGGAAATTCAATTTTCCTTCTAATTTCCTTGTCCTCTCCAAACACAAGAAAGAAAAATGGATGGAAATTACAATTTTCCAAGGAAAGAGAAAGACTAAGGAATTTATTTCCTTTCCTTTCCTTCCTGCGAACCAAATGAGGCCTAAGAACTTATATGAAATATCATCCTCGTAAAAACATGGTTGTAACATGCAAATGGATTCTTGGTTTATAAAAGGGCTTATTTGTTAAAACTAGCCTCCTTTACATGATAGAGAAAGCATATCTATATCTATTAATATGTTATGATTATCTATGTTTTGTCTCATGCAAATCATTATTCTAATACATTCTAAAGTAAGTTATTTTTGTTTACACAACAGATGTGGTTTCCCTATCTATACATGTACCATGATGATGCACTTGAATGGTCCTACATGAGCGGGTTCTTTAACAACGAAGAAGCAACAGAAGAAGATTTCTCCATAGCACATCACAAACATGGCAGGCCCAACTTGGTATGTATGCACCAAAGAGCAGCAGCAAAAAGCATGCTAAGTTAACAACAAATAAACACGTGAATGACTTGTTTTGGAATTTGTTTGTCAAGCAGTTTTTCTCTGGGTCAGCTCATAAATCAGAAATGATTTTGTTTGTTTCTTATTTGACTTCATCACCAGCAAATCTTTTGGCACTAGCAAATGAAATGCTCAATTGATCTTATGCCAGAACACAAACAAAGACACAAGTCGAACATACGGACGAGTTGTGTTTACTTTATTCTGATTTGGAATAAAAACAAATACTGGTGCCGACCTTATATACCACAAAGAGACCGTAAGCAAAACTCTCTCTTTACGTACACAAATACAAAAAAGGAAAAGGGAAAATAGGCAGGAGGAGAAGAGAGAACCAGGAGCTTTGAAGATGGTCGCACCTCCACGACAATCGTAGCAACACTGAGGACGTACCAAGAGACAGTTCTGCATCAGCATGACACCGGCCATCCATACAACATCATCTAGCAGAACTGAGTTTGCATTAGATTAATTTTTCATTTATTTCTATTTTGGTTCATTGTGGAAGCTTACTTCTTGTAACTTGTAAAGGTAGACCCCGGATAGTGGAGGGACTTGGCCTAGGGCATGACCAACCAATGCAGACTAGGTCTACAACTTACTAGGCTTAGGGCTAGTTGGGATTTGATATCGGGCTTGCTAGTCAGCAGTATTGTGCTCGTTTGTATCAAGATCTCATTCTCTACTAGTAGATTTAAGCCTCCTTCGGCGCTTGGGTCGAACCAATTGAAACTTGGTTGTGTTTGCATTGTTACTCTATTATTTTGATGTTTGAACTGCATGTATTCTTTTAAAGTTCAACACGATTCATAAGTAGTTTAATTGTTCATAAAAATATCCTCTATCCACACCCTCTAGATAGTTGTTTTGATCCAACACCGAGAAAACTAAGTCCTTAAAGGTGGGTTCCGGCCAGAGCAATCTGTACGCACTTTTCAATGAGCAACAAAGTGCAACCAACACGAGGAAGGAGCTTCGATTTAGCGAGCTAAATTCAGAAGAAAAGTCCGGCAAGCGAGAGTTCTACAACAACAACAACAACAACAAGGCGTTGAAAACCTCCAAAATCGAAACTTAAGACCTCCAAATTGATCACACCCACCCAAATCGGCATTTCATCAAACAGGTGTCGCACGAAAACGAGGAATCGCTTACCGAACCGCGGCCGCGAGCGGAGCTGCTTCTTCCGGGCCTCCCGCTATCTGGTACTCTGTCACCCATCTTCGTATTCTTCTTCTTCGACGAGGAGGAGGAGAAGTTTGGGTGGGAGGAAGCGAAGCGGAAGGTACTTTGGCGGTAAAGTGAGGGTTTCAGTAACAACTCCCTGTTGCGGAGAAGAAGAGGCGGCATGTATTTATTATATTATATTATAATTTATAAGAGGGGCGAAAGGAAATAGAACAGGATTGAATCGGAATAGAACTGTTATTAAAGAAGGCTGTTTGTATACCCAATTCATTTGGGTACGGTCCCGATGTGGCTCATAAATATAACAGAAATTTTCGTCGAAAGGGACGAAATTATACAAATTTGCATGTAGGGGGAGAAGTTTGGTGAATTTCCAAA
Source organism: Iris pallida (assembly GCA_029216955.1). Lineage (NCBI taxonomy): Eukaryota > Viridiplantae > Streptophyta > Magnoliopsida > Asparagales > Iridaceae > Iris > Iris pallida. The sequence goes on from JANAVB010031617.1 coordinate 22,584,676, forward strand.
GAAAGGGATCCAACTCCACTAGAGTTGGCGGCACGGGGTGGAGTGGGCCACCTGGCTCACGAAATTTTTTTTTTTTTTTTAAGGCGGTGCCGCCAAGTTTCTAGGAGTCATGGTTTTTATTTTTATTTTATTTTTTTCCTCTCACTGTTGCCGCCAAAGCCAATGGAGGCATGCCTTTTTTTTTTTTTTTTTTTTTTTACTCGGATGGTTTTTTTTTTTTTTTTCCTTTCTTTTTCTTTCTTTCTTTCTTTTTTCTTTATATATAAATTTATATATATATATATATATATATAAAAATTAATTTGTTATTACTATTAATATATATATATATATATATATATATATATATATATATATATATATATATATATATATATATATATATATATATATATAACGAATTTATTTATAATAATAATAACGAATACGAATTAATTTATATATATATATATATATATATATATATATATATATAAATTAATTCGTATTCGTTATTATTATTATAAATTAATTCGTTATATATATATATATATATAGATATATATATATATATATATATATATATATATATATATATATATATATATATATATATATATATATATATATATATGGTTGCTTTTTCTTTTCTTTTCTTTTTTCTTTCTTTTAATATGTTTTCTTTTCTTTTTTTCCAAAAAATTTACTATAACGATAAAAAATTAATTAAATTTGATAAAAGATAAAAAAAATTAATTTAATTTGTTTTTTTGTGTTTTTGATTTGCTTTTGTTTGGTTTGGTTTGATTTATTTGTTTTAAATTGATTTGGTTTGATCTTTTGATTTTTTTTCTCAGATTTATTTAATCTATTAGTTTATTTATTATTATCTATGCAATAATAACAATATCTATTAGTTAATATAAATTATATACTCAGATTTATTTAATCTATTAGTTTATTTATTATTATCTATGCAATAATAACAATATCTATTAGTTAATATAAATTATATAATAAGTAATAATTTTCATATATATAAATTCGTTATTATTATTATATATAGAACTGACGCCAGCTCCCTCTCCATGTAAATTTTCCAAACTTCTTCCTTTTTATGCAAATAAGGTGAATTTCATCACCCTATATGAAATTTTCTGAAAAAACAAAATAGTCGTTAGGTACCCAAACCCCAGAAGAAGAAAAAAGCAAAAAGAAAAAAAAAATAGCCGTTAGAAAAGAAAAAAAAAAGAAAAAGAAAAGAAAAGAAATGGTGGTCCCACCCAAACCCATGCCTCCATTAGAGTTGGAGGCACCACATTAAAAAAAAAAAAAAAAAAAATTCCACTCCAAACCCATGCCTCCATTAGAGTTGGCGGCACCACATTAAAAAAAAAAGAAAAAAAATTTCGGAGCTAGGTGGCCCACTCCATGCCCGTGCCGCCAACTCTAATGGAGTTGGATCCCTTTCTTTGGAATTCCTCCAAACTTCTCCCTCTACATGCAAATTGGTATAAATTCGTCCCTTTGTACGAAAATTTCTGTAAATATAATTATGGAAAATCTTCATGTAAAGCATTACTATTTTATGAAATTTCATGTAGAGCACAATGTTTAAAAAAATTATATCTGAAGCACAAAAACGTCCTTACGAAGGACGTTCTTCTTTTAAATAATAATTTCTCCGTTAAGTTCAGCCTCCGTTAAAAAAATATATATAAAATAAGGAAAACGCCCTTACAAAGGGCGTTCTTATTAAAATATAATATTTTGGATTCTCCGTTAACCGTCAGACGTTAAGCTTCGACGTTTAAAATAAATTATAAAATAAGCAAAACGCCCTTTGGAATGGCGTTTTGTCAGAATTGCCAGACAGAAAACGCCCTTCCTAAGGGCGTTTTCTAAGACGGGCGGAGGCCGGGTCTCTCGACGCGTGGCGCTTTCTCGGGTCGCTGTCGACGCGTGGCGCTTTCTCTCGGGACGCTGTCGACATGTGGCGATTTCTCGGGACGCTGGCTGCGTGGGACTGGGGGACGCTGCTTGGGGAGTGGGGCTGTCAGCTTTTTCGGGGTGTGTGTGACTGTCGGCTTTTTCGAGGTGTGGGACTATGCAGCCTTTTCTGTGTAGCCGATTTTCGGGGATTGGGCATGTAGCCTTTGACTGCATTGGTATATGTGGGATTATATTGTTGTGTGTGTCATACAACTTTTTCAGCCACTTTTTGACTGAAATGTTTGAAATCGGGTGAGAAAAATGGATATAAGAAGAGGGGAGTAGAAGAGGAAAAACAGAAGAGAAAGAAGAAGTAAGTCTAGCAGGAGAAAACCAACAGAAGCTAGAGAAGAAAAGGGAGAAGAAATAAGTTGTAAGTAGAAGATAGTGTTCATTGTGAACACGTATTTTTTGTTTAAATAATTTATATGGTAATTTTTATGGTATTTTTTATGCTATTTTTTTGTTACAGATGGCTAGTCCAAATGATGGAAAAATTCCTGGTGGTCCGTCAACTCCGACCATTTTACATGAACGACAATCTCATGTTTCTAAACTTGTATTTTCGGGAGAGGTAAAATGTTTTTTAGGTAATTAATTTTCTTTGTGTTATTTTTATTAAATTATACTAATGATGTATATACATATATGATTATATTATAGCGCTATGATTATCCTGAAGTTAAATTACGTGAGCATGGTGAGTGGCGATCATCGTGGGAGTTGACTGCACCCCAAAAGGTCTTGATATCGACTTTCGGTTTTGATCTTATTGACGTTATACGTATTAAGCGCCATGACAGAGACCTGATATAGAGCATCGTTGAGCGATGGTGGCCAACACGCAACACATTTCAGCTTCTTTCGGGGAAATGACCATAACTTTAGCTGACACAGCCCAGATTCTAGGGTTACCTATCGAGGGTTACCCTATATATTTTTACGAGGGGTTGGATGCTTCAGATCTCATTAGAACATACCTTGGTGTGGAGCCACCAGATGATATAGGTGGTCGGAGTACTGTCAGAATGACTTGGCTCAGGTCCACTTTTATGCATCTTGATCGCATCGGCGATACGGCAGTTGTTGTCGATGATGCACGGGTATTTTTTTCTACACTAGTTATCTTTAATTTCTATTTAATATAATTGATATGAAGAGTTCAGTTGTTGTTAATTTTCAGGTGATTTATTGTACAAGAGCTTATTTGTTGTGCCTATGCGGTGCATTATTATTTTCCGACGCAACAGAAATATGATCAACGTCCGACTGCTACCATTTTTCGAAGATTTGGGTACACGCACAAAGCACGCATGGGGTGCGGCAGTATTAGCACATTTATATCACTCGATGACATCATTTGTGTCTAAGGTTTCTGGAGGTAAAACAGCAAAAAATATTTCTGGGTGTCTAACACTTATACAGGTATATTTATATTGCTGGTAGTACGTATTTATAAATTTTATTTATTTCGACCTCACATGTAAATTGTCTTTGTAGTTCAGGTGTTCCGAGCACTTTGCTATTGGTAGGCCACTTACCATATATTGTGATCAACGAGTATGTCCAGGAGGTCTTAAGTGGAACACGAAAAATATAGATTATCAGCATGTTATCAACAAAGCGGTCTCTATATACCGGAATCAATTTGACATATTAACCGCGTTTGATGTTAGTATTTTATTAATGTCCAAATTTACTTGAGTTATAAAATGTTAATTTTCGTGCATTCTCAATTTACTTGTTCAACGTTACGTAGGTTTTCTGGCAACCACAATCTGTACCAGAAGATGTCATAAATGCTACCCGGGGCATGAGTCTGTATCGATATTATATTATGTACAACGGATATATCATATTTCATCCGGCTGATCGTGTTATGCGACAGTTTGGACTGAAACAGATAATACCTCTTGATCCTTTACCTTCTAACATTTCCAAAGCCAATATAGAACAGCGGGCGGCCCACTTTCTTACTGGTTTGTATTCCAAATTTACCACACATGGTATAGAACACATGTCTGAATTGATGACATCGATAGCGGATGGTAAGTTTTAAAATACTTAAGTTTAATTTTAAAATAATTATAAGGCGTTCTTTCCATGTACTCATATTTTTTTGATATTTTATAGTGGCCGGTAACGAAGATTATGTACGTTGGTATGGACGTCCGCTAATGCAAAATCCAAGATATGTATTTGAAGAGCCCTGGTTCGAAGCACGAGCTATAGATGATCGGAGTCTGCGTGAGCACAGGGCACGTGTAGAATTAACGGTATTAGTTCATTTCTACATATAATATCATGGTAATTTTTGTTAAGTTTACAACATTAATGAAGTATGTATTATAATATTCAGGTGGACTGTGTGACTCAGATGTCCCAAGACCCCGGTCTGGATCCAACTGGAAAATTTGGGGAGGTATTAGAATATCTACGCCAGTCCCTCGAACCCGATTTTGTACCATTGAATGTCCCGGCCGATCACCCCGTAGGTATTGTCAGGCAGAGGCATGCACATCCCCGTAGGACCAAGTCACATGATGACGAAGGCCCCTCATATCCTTGCGCTAGTACCTCGAATCCATATGCAGACCCCTCATATCCTTGCGCTGGTACCTCAGATCCTTATGCAGGCCCCTCATATCCTTGCGCTGGTACCTCGGATCCTTATGCAGGCCCCTCATATCCTTGCGTTGGTACCTCGGATCCTTATGCAGGCCCCTCACGTCCTTATGCTGGTACCTCAGATAGTTACGAGGGGGCATCCGAGAGTTATCATGGAGCATCCCAGAGTTACGAGGGCACGCTGCAGGACACTTCTCATGCCTTCGATTGGGATTATTACAAGCAGACGACTGGGGTATTCATTGTTTGGTCCAAGCCATCTTGATCCAAGTAGCCAATTTTATTCGACTCCATCAGTGCTACCTTCACAAGTGGAGGAGCCACCGGAGATCACTGAGGAAAGAAGAAGAAGGCTAGGTCTAAGGCAAGTAGACCGTAGAGACTATAGAAGGGACAATAGAGGCGGGTAGTTTATTTTATTACTTTGAGAAATCATGTATGAAGGGAGTTTATGTTATTTCAAATAATAATTATGTTTTTACATTCCAAGGCACTTATTGTCATCTCTATAAACTTCATTCTCCCTTGAAAGATAGATGAGACATGGTATCCAGAAGCCATTAGGGAACATAAAATATACGCAAAAATGTTGGTTGCAAGATTTGCCAACATAGATCAAATATAGATTGGACAAAACTGAAATGACTAAGAAATTTGAAAGAAAATTAACCTACACCTACACTTCAAACTGTCATTATTAGAAAAATTCCAATAAACACTAAAAATATTAAAAAAATACTACAAATACAATCACTCAAGTTACAATAATTACTGCATCGGTTGATTTGTGCATGTTCTTTTGTTGTGTCCTATGCCGCCACAAATCGTGCAATGGAGATCCCTTGTCGCCGGCTCTCGCGCCATAATACGGTTCTTCTTCGGTCTTCCAGCTCTGCGTCCAACAAGTGGTACTCCGATTTGACCTCTTACCAATTCACTTTGAGGAGTGTAGGGGGATGGAATTGGTTCCATACGTGGCAAATATACACTTCTAAGTGTTGTAACTGAAAATTCAACAGGATAAAAAATTTCCACTGTATAGTTGGATGAATGACAAGCATAACAAGCATGTACACATGGTAGTAGAGTATGTTGCCACCGACCACGTGTGCAATATTTACGGTCTAGTTGAACCACATAGCATCTACTTGTTGCATGATCAAATATTTCAAATAATAAATTATCAAAACGCAACAACTGTAAATGGTGTGCCTCTCTCATGATACGTGTCATAGTCTTAAGCATTCTTGGACAAAAGTCTGTATGCATATTTTTAGCATTTGTTCGATGCTTGTCATGCAATATAATAATTTTAGCTCTAATACCATCAAGCAAAGTTGTTATCGGTTTGTCACGCAAACTTTTTATCCAACCATTAAAACATTCAGCAATATTTGATGTGTTGATATCTAATCGTGGACATAGTGCATAAGCAGTGATCCAGTGCGAGAAAATATGATTTTCATCATTTGAACCTACAAGCCAATTGAAAATATTTATATCTGCAGATTTTATTCTCTCGAACCACTCGTTCGCATCAACCTCATTATAGGATCGGGCAAGTTTATCTAACCATTCTAGATACTTTCGCGAACCCGAACCAGAAAAATGACCTTTCATATTTTGTTTGAAGTGTTGAATGCAAAAAAAATGGGGAGAGTTTGGAAAAATTTCTCGCATTCCACGAATTAATCCTTTCTGCTTATCTGATATAAAAGAAATACTATCCCATCGTTCAAAAAAACTTTCAAAAGACATTTTCAAACAATTTAAAAACCATGTCCATGAATCAGTATTTTCTTTTTCAGCAACACAATAAGCAATGGGATATAATTGGTAGTTTGGATCGTGAGCACATGCAACAAATAAATTACCTTGATATCTAGATGTAAGAAAAGTAGCATCAATGCTAATAACAGGTAAACAACCGCTCAAAAAACCATCAATACAAGCTTTGAAACAAATAAAAATTCTTTGAAATTCATTATTTCCAACTGTTTTTATAAAACATTTGCTTCCTGGATTGGTTTCCATAATTGTAAATCCATATTTTTCAAGACTACCATACGCATCAATGTAACTACCGTTAATTTCTGATAATGCAAGTTCCTTAGCTCTCCAAGCTTTCGAATATGTAATATGCAAACGATGGTCTCTAAGTATATCACGCACAATATGTGCTGGACTATAGGAGTTGTCATCTCTAATTTTACCAATTATTTTATTTCTTACCCATGCGGTAGTAGCTAGTGGATGATGTCCTCCTATAGATCCACCTGAACATGAATGCCTTGCTTCAAATGTACGAATTTCAAAAGTATTACCGTTGCCGACGGCTCTAGCATATACTCTCCAACAACAATTTGGAGAATCACAAGTATATACAATTCTATGGGGATTATTATGTTTAGATGAACAACTAAAATTATATCTAATTGCTAGATCAGAAATAAAATTTCTAAATTCAGATGGAGAATTAAATGATTTACCAACAAATAATTCGGAAGTGGAAGAATCTAAATTATCATCATTTGACAAATAATAATCTAAATTTTCAACTAAATCATCACTATTTTTATCATCAACATCCATATTTTCAGTGTTAATGTTCTCTTCAATTTGGTTCACATTGCTAGGGCCGACACCAAATTGATCTTCCAGGATTGGTTGACTACTGGAAATAATATTTGTGGTAGTATTTGATACCGAGGAATTAATGTAAATTTTAATGCAAGATGAACTTAAACAATTTTGAACAACAAAATTCCATGCTTCCTCACTATCTACTACTAAAAAAGTATCTGTAAAAAACCACCTTATTGTAAAATCATAACTAATAGAAAAACGATCACTAATAATATTACGTAAACTAGCTAGTAAAATATTATAATAAGTAGAAATAAGATGAGTACTATCTCCTTGATAAGATAATCCATCTAGTATACCTTCATGGTAGCAAATTATTGTTAAATTTGGATCCATTACCACAAACTTGTAACCTACGGATGCTAAAAACGAAGGTGAAGAACAGCTTCTGACTTCTGAACTGAAGAATAGGTTGAGAGAACTTCTGAACTGAATAAGTTACGTCCACAATAAAAGATGAGAAAGAAATGGTTAGAAGAAGTGAATGTGAACCTCTTCCTCTGAACATTGCTATATATAAGATGAATAACTTACCGTTTAAAATTATCCGTTGGCTACTGAATTAACGTGATGGTGAACGTTACCTATCCTATATTCTAGCCAGTTAACGTTAGCTAGTGAGCCACTTTATATCCCGAGCCACTTTATATCCCATCTTATATCCCATCAGTACTAATGAGCGGGAAAAAAATCAATACCTACAGAAAGATTCTACTTTATATCCCATCAATTCCTATCCGTTTAATAAAAAAGCTAACGGACAAAAAAAACCTAACGGACAATCTCACGGATTAAAAAAGTTAACGGAAGTTAACGGTGTTAAGTAAGAAAAGTAAGGAGTGGACGGTGTTAAGTAAGTTAAGGGGGAGAAAATAATAAAAAATATAAAATGCCTATACTAAGGGCGTTTTGGTGCCTTATATGAAATTATCCAAAACTTGTTGCTTTGGTTGAAAATTTATAAATATTTTATGCTTTATATGAAAATTTCCGTATAATTATTTAATGGCGTGGGCCTCCTGATCTAGGTCTAGATTTTTGACCAAAAATTCTAGAGCTTTGCCATGCCAACAACCAAATGCTTAGAGCATCTCCAACCCTATTGTCTTGCTAAGTGTTGTAAGTCTTAGGTGGCTCCTATGTGGCATGAGCCATAAGACAATGTCTTGTTTATGTGGCAAAATTATATCTCAAAAGACAATGAGATAGAAAAATTCTCTCCAATGCAAAAGTATTAAGGAGACAATAAAAAGTATTTTTTTTCCAACTTCCAAGGCAACTTTTAAGACAACTACTCATCTTCTTTCTTTTTTATAATATTTTTTTATTCATAATTGATGACATGGAAGAGAAGATATTGTCAAGTGCATTGTCTAGAACAAGACAATCAACTTCACAATGTCTTCTTTAATTTTTGCCACATAAGCTTCACAATTGACTTGACAATTGCATTGGAGAAGAACTTTTGAATAAAATTTTGTCATTCTTATGTGGCAATAACTTTTTTTTCCCAAGTCACGATAGGGTTGGAGATGCTCTTACAATCCCTTTACAAGTGTCACGTGTCGGACTTCGATTGGAGGAAGGAAAAATAGTAGCAGGGGGTGAGAGGGCAGGTGGGATGTTGGACACGTGCGGAAGCGTTTGACAACCCACCTGGTCAAAACCAACCTCCGTCTAACGAACACAAAGTACAAGATGAAGACAAATATATGGCAGTGACCTATGTCACCTGGACAAATCCCAACCTTTAATAACTCAGATGAAATTACAAGATTGACAAAACTCATGTTGAACCCTTTATCCTAATAGGTTCAACCCCCTCACCACTCTCAAGAAGAAAAACAGAAGATTACAATTGAGATCACTCACCAACCCGTACCAATATTCCTAAGCGAAGTTGACGACTCCTCGATTAGATCTTCTTTTTTCCTTCTGTCTTGGATGGCGAAATCCTAAGAGCAAAGTACGGACTTTCTCTTAGATTTTCTTGTGGTTGTGCTTTGTGCCTCCACCCTCGCTCCATATATATAGGATGAAAAATCTTATTTTAGGTCATAATATGATTTCTTAAATAGGAAGCCATCAAATAAGAATCACATTACACCTAAAATGTCCATCAATTATCCTATTTTAGATCATAATAGGATTTCCTAAAATAAGAATCATATTATATCTAAAATAGCACAACATCAATTATGGACATCTAAATCTAATCAAATCAAATATTTAACTAGGTTTGGAATCCACAAATATGTTATTACCAAATCCAGACTGGACTCCAACAATCTCTTCCTCCAGTCCGATGAGAGGGTATTGACCCCATGGGTCCTCAACTGGACTCCATGCCTGTTGTTCCACAACAGATTTCTGCTCTCCCATGCCACTGATCTCTGATCCCCTGAGCTGCTTTGCATCTTCCTTTGTCTCCAGTTCCTCGACCGTCATGTCGACACTAGCTGCCATATGTAGCACCTCTTGTACCACTGGGATCCTGTCGATATCAATGATACGACCAAGACCGAAGTCCCTAACGATCAGCCTCACTGTAAGTCTTGGTTGCCTGTCCCCGACTTCCGTCTTCAGCCGAAAAGTGTTAACGTTCCGACGAGCTTCTTCACCCTTGGCTGGCCCAACCAAGCGGACAGTACGGTTCTCACGAGATTCGAACTCCTGAACCTGCCCACCTTCGTGTCCGAACTTGAAGCTCTTCCATACACATGCGTCCTCGACCAGAACATCACGCACTGTGCTTGCCATCGATGACCCATAGCTCTCTCTGAACTGTGTGAATAATGATGCTTCCGTCTCAGATTGAGTTTGCTGCAAACCTTGATCTCCTTCCTGGCTTCGAACTGCTGAAACTGATGTCGCTCCATGAAGCTTTGGCAAACCACCTATCGTCAAAACTGGATCCGTGGAGCAACCCCCACCTGGAGACCGACCATCTGTCATGGGACCGACTGACTGACCCTTAATCTCTGACTCATCACCATCCGTCACGTTGTCTCGATGAACTGAATCCTCCTTATCCCTCAAAGCATCTAGAAGCCCCATCTCAGCAAGTTTTTAACGATCCACCTCTTGTCGAACACCCTTCGAGCCTCCATCCGATATTTGTGGCCTGCTTGTACAGTTCAACGGCTTGAGCCTGTACATGTCACAACAAAAATCTCCTCGAGCTACCTATTGGAAACCCTTCGCAAGCATCCAATCTTTGTCCCCAAATAAACTACGACAGCCATCATTTGCCAGCCTCCCTACCGAAACCAAGTTGTAGCATAAACTCGATACGTATCGCACACCCATGAGGACAAGCTTCTCACTGTCACTCCTTTTTTCCGTTATACGTATTTTAAGTATACATGTACGGATTTCTGACGTTTATCAGGTGACCCATCTTTTGACTTATCTTATTTAGCCTAGTCTTGGTTTAAACTTTGCTTGACTTGGTTTATTTTGGTTCATGTTGGCTTGGTTTGGTTTGAGTTGATTCATCATGGTGAACTTCCTATTTAAACCAACTCTCCTCTCTCCTCTCTCATTTACTTCTCATTTATTTCTTTCTTCTCCATTACTCCTCTCCACCCACCCAAGAACCCTAGGCAAGTGCAATCTTGCTTCATGATGGATCTCCCATTTTATTATTCTATTTTCTTCTCTACTAGATTCTAAGCCTCTTTAGAGCTTAGCATTTTTTTTATTTTGGTGGATGGATTTGTGTAGATCTAAGTATGAGTTTTATTTTTTTTTTCTTGGTTTTGATCTAGTAAAGCTTGGTATTTCCTAAAACCATTTGTCCCAGGCTGTAGGAAATCTCGCTCTGTGCAGTTTAGATCCTTGAAAGTCCTGATTCGGACTTGTTTTGAGAAGTTATGCTCCTTTGAAGTTTCGGGTTCCAATTGACCATTCTTGCTGTTTGGAGAAGAAAAACAGTGCTCGACGTCATGTTGGTCTAGGTACCCATGTTTGGCCTTAGCGCCTCCCCTGGTCTTGGCGCCCCTACCCCTTGCGCTCACGGTGCTTAGGCGCCAATGTGATGCACCCAGTCTGGCCCAAGCACCCTGCACGCTCTGGCACCCCCTGCCCCTTGTGCTCACGGGTGCTTAGGCGCCCAGTGTGATGCGCCCCTCCCCTCTAGTCATCAAGGCTTAAGCGCCCATGTTGGCCCTGGCGCCTATGATGATCCAGCGCCTAGTCTGATCATGCACCTAGACTCGGCCATGCACCATTCATGCCTAGGCGCCCAAGCTTAATTAGGCGCTATTCTGGCCATGGTGTCCATTCATGCCTAGGCGCCATCTTGGCCCTAGCGCTCATTGGTGTCTAGGCGCCCATCCATGTTTAGGCGCCCCTTGTGATGCGCCTACCTCCCTGCACCTTCCTTGTTCTTGCAATTGTTTATGTATTTTGTTATATGTATGTAATAACTTGATAACCCTTGACATGAATACGACATGATGGCATAAACCCTTCTTGATAATCTTGATAGTGGCCAGTCGAGGTACACTCTTGACAAGTAACAAGTAAACTTGATATGACATGTATAAGCTTGATAGTGGCTCATCGAGGCGCACTCCTGACAAGTAATATTGATAAGTAATAAGTAACCTGACATGACAGGTAAAATCTTGAAAGCGATGTTGCGACAGCTGCCTTGACTTGCTAAGTAACTCTTGTCTTGACGTTATGGTTGATTCTCTTGATTGTGCATATACAAGCTACATGTCTTGTCTTGCATCATGTCTAGGACATGGATTCTTGGTTACCACAGTCAGGGATTCATACTGAATCTGACTAGGTTAATGACTAGATTGATCAAGTAGTTAATATAGAAAGATTTCCCAGTTACGAGTTGTAACACCCAGTTTTCCATATGAGGGTAATTTTGAAATTTTTAATTATAATTATTATTTATTGATATTTATTTCATATTATGATTTTTGATGATTTTTAATTATTTTAAAACTATTTAAAATCATGACTTGTGGTTTTGGTGTCCTGTCAGTGAAACCCTAGAGACTGCATGACCTAGAGCCTAACCATGTCATTAGGATGATTTAATTATCATTTTTAGTTTAGGGATAATTTGGTCATTTTGACTTAATTGAATTATTTGATGATTTATTGAATTGGTGATTCCTAGTTTGGGGTTTGACTTATAGAGACTTGTAGACTAGTCTAAAAGTTAACCCTAGCCATGGTGACCCTAGTCTAACCTAGGTTAACCTACCTTAGTCACTTAGAAACTAATTTTGGATTAGGAGGATTAGTTTAAGTGAAATTATTTCATGGTTTGTGGTTTAATGAAATGACTTATGATTTTAGGACTTAATGACTTGTGACTTGGCCCATGGCCCATAACTAGAAGCCCTAACCCTAACCAAACCCTAAGTGACCAGCCACATAGGATCCCCATCCTATATAAACACTTATTCATTAGTTCTTGCCTCTTTTATTTCATTTCAACACATAGGAAAAGAAAGGTTTGTCCATTCTTCCCCAATCCATAGATTTATTAATTTAAATTCTTTTTTAACTCTAGTTTCTTGCATTAGAACCTAATACTCTCCTATGTTCTGATTATGGGGTTTAATCCCAGCTTTGGAACAATTTGGGAGCATTTGGCTAGCAAGGGAGAATCCCCCATTTGGAGCTTTTTCATACTTTTTGCACCTATAGGTAAAATTACTTAAATTGTATTAATATTTCGTTTTCTTTGCATTTAGGGCTAGATCTAGGAGTACCCTAGCTGTCCCTGAAGTTTGGGTCAATTTCGTGTCCGTTTGGTGTTCATATCGGACATGTGTCTATGTGTATTGCTAAGTGTTTGATGAATTGCTTGAATGGATTAAAATATTGTAATTTCGAAAACTAATTTCATGGATTTGTAGCCCTATGTGTGTTCTTTAAATTCGTGTCCTACTGAGCACATTTCTGGACACGTTTTGTGTCCAAATTTAGACACACACGCACGCACGAGGCCCCGGTGCGCTGCCCTGCTGCTCGGGGTCGACACAGGACACGACACGGCCTCTCATGGCCTAATTTTTGGTAGACACGTGCGCCTAGTGTCTAACATGACACTCACAAAATTTGGTCGGGTTTCGTTGAGTGGTTAGTGAGAAATCTCACTCGCACTGAAATTCCTGCACGCACACACACGAATTTTGATCCACTGATACGGTCTCGTATCGACACGTCGACACCACGTGGACACAGGATAGACACTTGGACACGCCCCCTAGTCTAGGCGTACACGTGTGCACGGCCACGTGTCACCACATGGCTGTGTCGTGCACTGGACACACGTGCACACGTGCACGACGCTGTCGAGTACACAGTTCTTGTGTCTGTGTTGTGTTGTGTTTAGACCCGAATGTGTCCAGTTTCTTGGACACGGGGACACCCATGACACTATCACATATGTGACTTCTTTTACCAACCTACTAAATCGATTATTAGTTGTTATTTTAAATTCGAATTCAGGAAATTTCCCATTTTTTTGATACTAGACTGTAGGTTTAAATTTTGGATTTCGAAAACTAGTTTAAACTGATTTCTAATTGATTAAATTGCTATGTTATTTATCCATATTAATCTGAGAATTAGTCCACCATGTTGGGGTTTATAATGGCATAACAATTCAGTATTAAATTGCATTGGCTTTTGAATTTGCGTTTAACTATTTGAATGATACACCCACATTGCAAACTGTTATGTTAATACACTATTTTCCCTATGATTCACTCATTCGCTGGAACATGAGATTGGACACTGTCATGAGTATAATGACTTGTTGATTTGGTTTTATTTCAATGGTGTTCACCTGTGTAAATGAGTTAGTTGCAATAGAATCATCATGGTATTGATAAATGGATTTTCGATTTGATTGGGATGTGTGACTGTCAATTAGTATTCCTGGATACTTAAAACTGAAAATTGACTCCCTTCTTAAACTAAAATTTTCAATGTTAGTTACTGTCGAATTGATTTCATTTCCCTTGTTATTTCCATTATCAATTCACTGTCATTGGTTTCTTATTAACTGTCAATTCCTGTTTCCAGTTTTAACTAATTTAAATGTTGTTAGCTGAAAATTGAGTTCCTTTAAATCCCAGTTTCAAACTCATCTTGGATGATCAAACTAATGTGAACTCTCATATTGGTATTAGTTGTTTTATTTCTGAATTCGATTTGTGATGGGGTTGATGTATTGAAGGAAATTCGAATGTGTATTGAGTTTATTTATGAACTGTCAACTAGTAGTTCCAGGATTTCAATACCTGAGATGTGATTCCCTTTTGAACTGTCATTGTTCAATATCACCCCTGTCACATGATCCCAAAATCTGAAAACTGTTTTCCTTTCCTTAAACCTAAAAATGGTTTACACACACAAGCCTGGGTTCATTCTGAACTTGGGAATGGTTGGATTGATTGTTTGAAAATTCGATTCACTTACACACAGTTTGGAGTTGCTACTGATCTCCTCATGTACTGTCAAGGGTTGGAAACCTGAGAACAGGCTTTTTTCCTAAAACTCTGTCAACACATATTTGTCTGAACACATGTACACTGTATGAACACTGAGATGATTTCCCGAGTTAGTTTCAATTTCCTGATATTAGATGCCAATGAATGAATACCAAGTTTTACTGTTAGTTCAATCCTAAGACCTACTCTGAAAACATGTACCACTCCTCACATACACTCACACACACATTGGAACCAGTCACACAGGTTCCTCATTTACCTGTCACACATGAGCTCACACCTATATCTCACATGTTCACACATGCACTGTCCTCACATCCTAAATTTGAACACTGTCCTACTGTTAACTGAGTTAACAGAGACACTAAAATCAACCTGCATATGTACACAACCACACAGCCATTTATACTCACACACATACATAGAAATGTCTCCTGGATCACACACATACAGGGCACCGTCTTGACCCTCTCATGTCTCTCAACACACACACACACACACACACACACAAATCTCATATGTCCTTTCCCCCTCTCTATGTAGATATAATATATAATTCTATATCTGTATGTATGCCTATAGCTATATATTTAAATGTCTAACCTAATGTCAATGTGTAAATGATAGTGTAGGGTGTATGGAAATTTCAATGTGTAATGTGATATACATATTTCTATTTGTGTATATAGATATATATACATATATGTGAATAGTGATATATATATATATATATATATATATATATATATATATATATATATATATATATATGGTATTTGGCCTAGGTAGAATGGCCTATGGCATGTGGTGATACACTTGTGTATCAATAGGCTAGGTGACATGTGTGGTATTTAGTTAGTTGACCTAGAATTGACTTGTTAAGCCTAGGTTTGACCAACCTAGACTAGTTTGACCTAGTTTAAACCTGTTTGACCTTGGTTGACCAATTTGGACTAGAGTTGACCTAGTTTGACTTCTAGGGTTGACCAGAGTTGACCAAGAGTTAACTTTGGTCTAGATTGACCTAGATTCATATAGAATGCATTGAATTGCATTTTATTATCATTTTAGACATGTTGTGACTTGTATTGTTCTATAGGAGACAGACACCACTCCTCGGACAGTAGATATTCTTCAGATACTCAGGATACAGGCGAGTACATTCTCTGATCATTTTATATCCTGTTAGAATTATTCTCCTGCTTTAAATTACTTTACTTGATGCTGTCACGTTGGTCACACGGATTAGTACTATATGGATCCTTTCTTGAGATGTTATCCCCTCAGAGAGCATTGGATACTACATATTCTGTGCGTTTCACTTACATTGTGTATCACTATGATTCATGGTTCATTGAATCACTTGTGATATGTACTCTCATGATCACAGAGTCTTCCTTGAGTCCCCCATTTATGGGCTTTCCTAGAATCCCTATTTATGGGACTATCATGTACCACCCTTCGGGGGCCGTTACATGAATCATAACATAACCTGGCTGGATCCTTGTGTATTGATTGGGGGTATGGAAGAGTAGAAATAGACATGTGAATATCCAAGTAGTGTAGCATCATAATCTTTTCGTAGTGTAGCATCAGAATCACCTATGCCATTCATATGTTTATATTGTACTCTGACTCACTAGCCACTGTTAGTTCTCTATTTATAGTAGATATTTCTATTACAATTCTCTCTCTGTTTATATTCTGTACTTTCTTTCAGTTTCCTGTATCTTACTTTACTGCATGATTATATTTTCTAACATGCTATGATCTGTTGAGATGTATTGTGCTCGCTGCGTTCTGATTGGGCACCATTGAATGTTTACAGAGGACGAGGATGAGGTTGGTGTTGACACCTTCTATGGGACAGCCCTAGACGACACTTGTGAGCTGGACTCTCAGGAGGACCCAGCTCTAACTGATGACATTACCCCTACTGCCTAGACTAGTTTAGTTAGGCTTTATTTCTGTCTTTGAGATCTGGATTATATATATTCCTTCATACTCTGTAGTTGAGACCTTGTATTCTGGATGTTTACTGAGATGTTATCTTAGACACTTAGACTCTTCTGATCATCTGTATTTCATTTGAGCTCTATATCATATCGTGCTTCTTCTTCCTTAGTTGTGATTGAGTTTACATTCGCTATGTCACCCCCATTCGGGGAGTATAAACTGCTTAGCATTATATTGTTAGATGTTGTGACCTAGGACAGCGTTCTACCGTCGATACTGCGACGTAGGCTGTACGTATCCATTTCTCGTGCCCTTACTCTAGGGTGCGGGTCGTGACACATTTTTAGTGGTGGCCCATGCAGGTCGAGTTTGTGTGGTGGTATTCGAACTAGAGTATCACTACAGCCTGCAGTAGGATTAGGATATTTTTGAAGGTACTCAATCACAGTTAGGATCCCTTGAGAGATTCCTGGGATGACCCTTGAGAATCTCATTATAAAATATCTCGAAATTTGATTCTAATAGTTTATATTCATCTTTCTTGGTTAGTTAATGAATTTGATTTTGGGTATCCATTGTTGATTTAATTTAATTTTTGTCAAGATAAAATTATATGGGCTAGGTCATCTAAGTTATGGAATCTAGTCTTCTACAATCACATGCCAGCATGGTGAGGACATATAGTCTGACTTTGGATATATTTCTCGGGTGTGGAAATTTAAGGTTTTTGCAGCCAAGCTAGCGGCATCGCAAAAATTTTAAATACCATGATTCTAGAGGTATGTGCCTTAGTCGAGGGCTCTGTGATTATCATAGCCTTGCTTACTAGTATGACGAGGATTTAGAGTACCATGATTTTGGATAGACGCATATGATTATTAGATTGTACCTTGAAAACTTTTTGAACATGTTTTCTCTACTTTTGTTCAGTCTTTCAGAAAAAAAATTATTGGTTGTTTTTGTTTTGCTTCTCATTATTTAACTTAGGAGTAGGAGTAGGAGTAGCTTTAGCTGTTATTGTAAACTTTTATGTAACTTTGCTATGAATTTCTTCATAATACAATGAATTGATGATTTTTGCTAAGACCTTATTTTGGATTTGATATTATAGTTCTGGTTTCAAAATGGTTCCCTCTTTTAAACAGAAAAGCAGAACAGATTCTATTATCATTCTCTTCCTGCCAATATTTTATTACCAACCTTGTCTTATATAACTGTCCTGATTACATCAATTCTCTGTCTCGTATCTAATTCTGTCAACTATACCTTGAAACCCTTGAATCTTCATATCATTTTGCCTGAGACATGTTGAGAAAATAACGTAAATTATCTAGTTCGAAAAAAACGTAATTGGTTATCATATGATGATTTTGTAGGAATCAGAATGTTGGATGTCAAATATGAAAAATTCGAGATGGAGATGTGGTAAAGGTTTAGAATGGAATCGAGAGATAAAATTTATCAATTTAGAAACAATCGCAGAAAATTTTGGTTATGAGTAATTCATGTATGTATTTTAAAAAAAATTAATGAGGATATCAGAGGTCAACCTAGTTTTGAGAACTTAGAAAATCTTGGTTATTGATTCTTGGGAACTTTTACTCTAAGGCTATGAAGAAATTTAGAAACGGAAAGGAGACTTTAATTGTATTCAATGATTATACGAAATTAAACTAGATATTGTAAGAGGGTGACTAGAGACAGAGAGAACACAAGGATTTTAAGTTATAGGAATTATTTTAGATGATTGGAGGAAAATTGTAGAATTCAAAAGGATAATATTTGAAGGTGAACGTTGAAGAAAATATGAAGATTGATTTATAAATAAGAATAAATTTTGTATGACATAGTGGTATTAGGGTTGAATAAATACGAGACTTGAATTAAACAAGTTCAAGGATTTCATAAACTGGATTTAGAGGTTTCAGATCTAAATTAGGACGAGGTGAAGGAATTTGAAAATTTGATTAAATGAATAAGTGTTGATACCTAAATAAGAGGGGTATGCTTCATGGGAAACGTTTTAGAAGTTTGAAATTTTGTCTATGGTGATCATGGTAAAGGTTTAGATGACTGAAGGTTATAAATTTTTTGATGATAGTCATATAAAGGTTGATTTTTATATTGGGACTTGTGAGATAAAAATATGATTGGCAAATGATAAACTTGATGGTATTAGAGAGAGATGATTAACTTGACTTATTATGAAATCTTTTCTTGTTTTCCCTAAAAGGTTTTCAATATCATGAATCCTAGCTCCCTTAATCACGACCAATCAACCTTGATCATCCTTTCTTATCACATTAATGTCTTGGGTTCGTACTCAATTGAATCAAATTTAAATATGACCTGAATCTCCATCCTTGTATGCTCGTGCTCAGACTTCGATGACCTTGTCCTCCATATTGCCCAAATCTTGATTTTCCAGAATTGATCAACTTAGATCGTATCGAGACTAAATATTCTTAATATATATTGTGATTGGATTTCAATGCTATTGACAACTGTCCCTTGAATTTTTGATTTTGATTTTTCTTTGAATAGTACCCCTTTATAGATAATTGGTAGTTATCTTATTTTATTTTTTTGATAAATACCAGTTTTTATATAGGATGGTAGACTGCCTTACAGTTTTGATGATTTGTTATTTCTGTATCTTTTCCAGTTTAACACCCCTGATTGCTTGTATGTTTTGATACCCTATGACCGTTTTGGTTTAGCATGACTTGTACACCTAGATGAGACTTCACTACCACCGTATGTCATAACCATGTATGTCGTCCTTTTAAATCGTATGATTTGTTTAAGTTCTGAGACTTTGATTGTGGGGGTTTGACCTAGAAGGAGTATGAACATTTTAATTTCGAAGACAAAATTTTTCTAAGGGGGGTAGGATTGTAACACCCAGTTTTCCAGATTAGGGTAATTTTGAAATTTTGTAATTATAATTATTATTTATTGATATTTATTTCATATTATAATTTTTGGTGATTTTTAATCATTTTAAAACTATTTAAAATCATGACTTGTAATTTTGGTGTCCTGCCAGTGAAACCCTAGAGACTGCATGACCTAGAGCCTAACCATGTCATTAGGATGATTTAATTATCATTTTTAGTCTAGGGATAATTTGGTCATTTTGACTTAATTGAATTATTTGATGATTTATTGAATTGGTGATTCCTAGTTTGGGCTTTGACTTATAGAGACTTGTAGACTAGTCTAAAAGCTAACCCTAGCCATGGTGACCCTAGTCTAACCTAGGTTAACCTACCTTAGTCACTTAGAAACTAATTTTGGATTAGGAGGATTAGTTTAAGTGAAATTATTTCATGGTTTGTGGTTTAATGAAATGACTTGTGATTTTAGGACTTAATGACTTGTGACTTGGCCCATGGCCCATAACTAGAAGCCCTAACCCTAACCAAACCCTAAGTGACCAGCCACATAGGGATCCCCACCCTATATAAACACTTATTCATTAGTTCTTGCCTCTTTTATTTTATTTCAACACATAGGAAAAGAAAGGTTTGTCCATTCTTCCCCAATCCATAGATTTCTCATTTTAAATCCTTTTTTAACTCTAGTTTCTTGCATTAGAACCTAATACTCTCCTATTTTCTGATTGTGGGGTTTAATCCCAGCTTTGGGACAATTTGGGAGCATTTGGCTAGCAAAGGAGAATCCCCCATTTGGAGCTTTTTCATGCTTTTTGCACCTACAGGTAAAATCCCTTAAATTGTATTAATATTTCGTTTTCTTTGCATTTAGGGCTAGACCTAGGAGTCCTCTAGCTGTCCCTGAAGTTTGGGTCATTTTCGTGTCCGTTTGGTGTCCGTATCGGACATGTGTCTATGTGTATTGCTAAGTGTTTGATGAATTGCTTGAATGGATCAAAACATTGTAATTTTGAAAACTAATTTCATGGATTTGTGCCCTATATGTGTTCTTTAAATTCGTGTCCTACTGAGCACATTTTTGGACACGTTTTGTGTCCAAATTTAGACACACACGCACGTACGAGGCCCCGGTGCGTTGCCCTGCTGCTCGGGGTCGACACAGGACACGACACGGCCTCTCATGGCCTAATTTTTGGTGGACACGTGCGCCTAGTGTCTGACACAACACTCACAAAATTTGGTCGGATTTCGTTGAGAGGTTAGTGAGAAATCTCACTCGCACTGAAATTCCTGACACGCACACACGCGAATTTCGATCCACTGATACGGTCTCGTATCGACACGTCGACACCACGTGGACAGGGACAAGCACTTGGACACGCCCCCTAGTCTAGGCGTACACGTGTGCATGGCCACGTGTCACCACGTGGCCTATGTCGTGCACTGGACACACGTGCACGCGTGCACGACGCTGTCGAGTGCACAGTTCTTGTGTCTGTGTTGTGTTGTGTTTAGACCCGAATGTGTCCAGTTTCTTGGACACGGGGACACCCATGACACTATCACATATGTGACTTCCTTTACCAACCTACTAAATCGATTATTAGTTGTTATTTTAAATTCGAATTCAGGAAATTTCCCATTTTTCTGATACTAGACTGTAGGTTTAAATTCTGGATTTCGAAAACTGGTTTAAATTGATTTCTAATTGATTAAATTGCTATGCTATTCATCCATATTAATCTGAGAATTAGCCCACCATGTTGGGGTTTATAATGGCATAGCAATTCAGTATTAAATTGTACTGGCTTTCGAATTTGTATTTAACTATTTGAATGATACACTCACATTGCAAACTGTTATGTTAATACACTATTTTCCCTATGATTCACTCATTCGCTGGAACATGAGGTTGGACACTGTCATGAGTATAGTGACTTGTTGATTTGGTTTTATTTCAATGGTGTTCACCTGTGTAAATGAGTTAGTTGCAATAGGAATCATCATGGTATTGATAAATGGATTTTCGATTTGATTGGGATGTGTGACTGTCAATTAGTATTCCTGGATACTTAAAACTAAAAATTGATTCCATTCTTAAACTAAAGTTTTCAATGTTAGTTACTATCGAATTGATTTCATTTCCCTTGTTATTTCCATTATCAATTCACTGTCATTGGTTCCTTATTAACTGTCAATTCCTGTTTCCAGTTTCAATTAATTTAAATGTTGTTAGCTGAAAATTGAGTTCCTTTAAATCCCAGTTTCAAACTGATCTTGGATGATCAAACTAATGTGAACTCTTATATTGGTATTGGTTGTTTTCATTTCTGAATTCGATTTGTGATGGGGTTGATGTATTGAAGGGAATCCGAATGTGTATTGAGTTTATTTATGAACTGTCAACTAGTAGTTCCAGGATTCCAATACCTGAGATGTGATTCCCTTTTGAACTGTCATTGTTCAATATCACCCCTGTCACATGATCCCAAAATCTGAGAACTGTTTTCCTTTCCTTAAACCTGAAAATGGTTTACACACACAAGCCTGGGTTCATTCTGAACTTGGGAATGGTTGGATTGATTGTTTGAAAATCCGATTCACTTACACACAGTTTGGAGTTGCTACTGATCTCCTCATGTACTGTCAAGGGTTGGAAACCTGAGAACAGGCTTTTTCCCTAAAACTCTGTCAACACATATTTGTTTGAACACATGTACACTGTATGAACACTGAGATGATTTCCTGAGTTAGTTTCAATTTCCTGATATTAGATGCCAATGAATGAATACCAAGTTTTACTGTTAGTTCAATCCTGAGACCTACTATGAACACATGTACCACTCCTCACATATACTCACACACACATTGGAACCCGTCACACAGGTTCCTCATTTACCTGTCACACATGAGCTCACACCTATATCTCACATGTTCACACATGCACTATCCTCACATCCTAAATTTGAGCACTGTCCTACTGTTAACTGAGTTAACAGAGACACTGAAATCAACCTGCATATGTACACAACCACACAGCCATTTATACTCACACACACACACACATAGAAATGTCTCCTGGATCACACACACACAGGGCACCCTCTTGACCCTCTCATGTCTCTCAACACACACACACACACACACACACACACACACATACACACACACACACAAATCTCATATGTCCTTCCCCCTCTCTATGTAGATATAATATATAATTCTATATGTGTATGTATGCCTATAGCTATATATTTAAATGTCTAACCTAATATCAATGTGTAAATGATAGTGTTGGGTGTATGGAAATTTCAATGTTTAATGTGATATACATATTTCTATTTGTGTATGTAGATATATATACATATATGTGAATAGTGATATATATATATATATATATATATATATATATATGGTATTTGGCCTAGGTAGAATGGCCTATGGCATGTGGTGATACACTTGTGTATCACTAGGTGACTTGTGTGGTATTTAGTTAGTTGACCTAGAATTGACTTGTTAAGCCTAGGTTTGACCAACCTAGACTAGTTTGACCTAGTTTGAAACCTGTTTGACCTTGGTTGACCAATTTGGACTAGAGTTGACCTAGTTTGACTTCTAGGGTTGACCAGAGTTGACCAAGAGTTGACTTTGGTCTAGATTGACCTAGATTCATATAGAATGCATTGAATTGTATCTTATTATCATTTTAGACATGTTATGACTTGTACTGTTCTATAGGAGACATATACCACTCCTCGGACAGTAGATATTCTTCAGATACTCAGGATACAGGCGAGTACATTCTCTGATCATTTCATATCCTGTTAGAATTATTCTTCTGCTTTAAATTACTTTACTTGATGCTGTCACGTTGGTCATACGGATTAGTACTATATGGATCCTTTCTTGAGATGTTATCCACTCAGGAAGCATCGGATATTACATGTTCTGTGTGTTTCACTTACATTGTGTATCACTATGCTTCATGGTTCATTGAATCACTTGTGACATGTACTCTCATGATCACAGAGTCTTCCTTGAATCCCCCATTTATGGGCTTTCCTAGAATCCTCATTTATGGGACTATCATGTACCACCCTTCGGGGGCCGTTATATGAATCATAACATAACCTGGCTGGATCCTTGTGTATTGATTGGGGGTACGGAGGAGTAGAAGTAGACATGTGAATAATATCCAAGTAGTGTAGCATCAGAATCTTTCCGTAGTGTAGCATCAGAATCACCTATGCCATTCACATATTTATATTGTACTCTGACTCACTAGCCACTGTTAGTTCTCTACTTATAGTAGATATTTCTATTACAGTTCTCTCTCTGTTTACATTCTGTACTTTCTTTCAGTTTCATGTATCTTACTTTACTGCATGATTATATTTTCTAACCTGCTATGATCTGTTGAGATGTATTGTGCTCGCTCCGTCCTGATTGGGCACCGTTGAATGTTACAGAGGACGAGGATGAGGTTGGTGTTGACACCTTCTTCGGGACAGCCCTAGACGACACTTGTGAGCTGGACTCTCAGGAGGACCCAGCTCTAGCTGATGATATTACCCCTACTGCCTATACTAGTTTAGTTAGGCTTTATTTCTGTTTTTGAGATCTGGATTGTATATATTCTTTCATACTCTGTAGTTGAGACTTTGTATTCTGGATGTTTGCTGAGATGTTATCTTTGACACTTAGACTCTTCTGATCATCTGTATTTCATTTGAGTTCTATTTCATATCGTGCTTCTTCTTCCTTAGTTGTGATTGAGTTTACATTCTGCTATGTCACCCCCATTCGGGGAGTATAAACTGCTTAGCATTATATTGTTAGATGTTGTGACCTAGGACAGCGTTCTACCGCCGACACTGCGGCGTAGGATGGACATTCCCACTTCTCGTGCCCTTACTCTAGGGTGCTGGTCGTGACACAGGCGATCCCGTTATCCCGATCACACCTGTGGACTTGTAGCCTGCCGATGAGTAGGACACATTTCCAGCTCACTGTCATGTGGGACACTTCTTGAAATGATAAGTACTAAGTACACCAGTAATCTTGATAACTATTATAACTCTAATAAATTACCTCGCCTGGATAACCTGGATAGCAGTAGGGCTTGTGACTGTGGGAACATCTCATTGCATCTTGCTAGTAACTAGGCTTATGATAACCCTAGTTAGTTAAATATCAAGCCGTACTCTTGCTTGGCCATAATTTATGGATTGAGTCTAGTCTTGTCTAGATAGTGCAGTATATGTTTACTTTAGTGCAT
>JANAVB010031617.1:22614550-22620750 GCA_029216955.1 Iris pallida
TATAAGCCGTATGTTTTGACATAATCCTCCAACCGGATTTCAGTTCTATGTAATAATGTAAGATTACGACATAGGAGGAAAGAGTTGGAAGGATTATGTAAAAATACACGGCTTAGAAAATTATGACATGTTAGTCTTCCGACACCGCGGTAACATGGTTGTCATATTAAGGGTCTTTGACAAGATGACATATTGTGAAAAGATATATCCTTATAGTTCTCCTACGTATGTTGAAGAAAACCTCTGTACTTCCTCCGGGTCATGCCGTCGGCTGTGCTGCTTCCCCTCCTCTTCCTGTCCACTTCTTCTCCCCCGACTCTACACTTGAGCTGGATATCATATATGCCTGAGAGAGTCAAATAAGAAGAATGGAAGTAGGGAGGAGCAGATGGTCCATAGCCATGGTGGAGGAGAGGAGAAGGCAAAACTGAATCAACATTGTCTTCCGGATCGTCCTCATCAAGGCATAACGGGCTACTCAACATGCCCAGCTTCTTCAACTTCTCGCTGGCTGTAAAGTCGAAATGGGAACGGGTCCTCTTTGCCGGCCCGGAGCTCTGACTCGCACTCGTCGCCGCGCTACCGGTTTCCTCTCCTCCTTGACGCGGGTCATAAGAGAAGAAATTTCGTACCTCTTCTTCACATAAACATCATTGCCACCTTGTACTCGAGCCTAGCCTCCTTGTCTGTGACGCTATCCAACTTCTCGGAGTCATTGGAGAAGGAGTCGAATGAGTCGGCGGGTGATAGCAGATGATTGCAAGACAGGAAGCGAAAAGACAAACGAAGAAGAGGACGATACGAGTCGAACGGGAGATTCGAGTGACAATGCAGGCACCGAGAAGTCGGATAGCATCACAGACGAGGAGGCTCGAGTACAAGACGGCAATGATGTTTATGTGAAGAAGAGGTACGAAATTTCTTTTCTTATGACCCGCGTCAGAGGAGGAGAGGAAACCATTAGCGTGGCGACGAGTGCGAGTCAGAGCTCCGGGCCGACAAAGAGGACCCGTTCCCATTTTGACTCTGCAGCCAGCGAGAAGTTGAAGAAGCTGGGCACGCTGAGCAGCCCGTTATGCCTTGATGAGGACGATCCAGAAGACAATGCTGATTCAGTTTTGCCTTCCTTGGATGGTATTGATTCTGTAGATCCGTGTATAAAAGAGGAAGAGATTGGGAGTAGAGTGGACCCGGAGGGAAATGAGAGATTGGAAGCTGGGTTAATATCCAAGAAGCGAAAGAGAGTCGAGGATTCTGATAGGTTGTCGTATCATCATTGCCGAGGGATGAGGGTCTGTAAAACCCCTTAATTTTCAAAATTTTATTTATTAAATAATATTACATGATTTAATTGATTTTCTATAATTATATATAGGAATTATTTATATGTGTGACTATATATTGGGTTGTGTGTTTGCCCCTGGTTTTTCTTAGACCTTAATCCTTAAACCAAACCCTAATCTATTTTTTAGTCTCTATTTTAATTAAGAATGAATTTACATGTTTATGTATACTTAGAATGCTAATTAATTTCTTAACCAACCTTAACCCATTCTCTACCACATGAATTTTGGTTTCCACAAAGTATGGATCTCTTGTAACCAAATGATAACCACTCCTCCCTTTCATTTTTTTGGCCACACAACCCCTCTTTCCCCTCCACTTTTCGGCCACACCACCACTTCTTCCCCCTCCATTTTTCGGCTACCCGAGAACTCCCCTTCCCTCCTATCTCGGCCGGCGTGCGTTCAGCGAAGAGATCACCTCGTCCTCGGCGTTCAGGCCATCTCCGGCGGCGCCATCACCATCGTAGCGTAGCCCCGACTCCCTGCAGTCGGCAGGTACGATCTCGAGCCTCTACGTGACTTTGCCACGTGGATATTCCCCTTGCAACTTAGAACCCTAATTTCTATATAATTTCCTGTTTTATTCATTGATTAATGATTTGATTAAGGAAGAATTAATGATTATTAAGTAGTATTATTAATGTTAAATGATTGTTAACAAAGTGTAGATTCTGTAATAAATTGTAGAGAATTTATTATGAATTATTATGATTTTATTTGAATTAATTAATGACTGTGAATTAATTATTTTGTGGGATTATGGCTGTGTGATTAATTAATTAATGATTAATTGATAGTAATTTGTACCTAAATTATTAGTCCATTGATTAGAGACATTAGTATAGATTCTATATTAATTGTATCAGATTTTTATACAAATTATTCGTATTTATTAAGTATTTTAACTGATGTCAATGAAGCAGTTTTTGTGTAAATTTCCACAGAATTATATATTCTGTTTTGATTTTTTTGAATTTAATCCATTAGGAATCACTCGTTATGATCTATACATAAATTGTAGGTAATTATGTAAACTAATTACTGTTAAATTTTCAAGATTTAATAAATAGTTTAGATATTTTATTTATATTTTAAACTGTGAATTACTGATTCTAAATGACTGTTTATTTACACTGTTTTGGATTTTTATTAATTAATTCATTAAGAATTAATTAATGAGTGTTATACAAAACTTGTAGATAATAATTATACCTATTTACTGTAAAATTTCAAAAGAGAATAATTATGTTTAGTATTTATTTGGCATTAAACCAGAGTTAAATATATTTGATTATGTAATTAGTTCAATACTAGTTTTAATTTATAATAATTATAAATTATTATTGGTAATGCTCATAAATGTATAGTCACTGTTAGAAATGTTATTTTCTGTGATTCATGATTTTTCCCAATTTATTAGTGAATTTTTAACATTTAATTCTAATTATAATAGCTAAATTGGTAATTTCTATATATTAGTAGTTAAATGTTTTTAATTACTTATAAATTAGGTAAATAATATTAAAAATATTATTTCCAGTGAGATTTCATGGAAAAGTGTTTTCTAACCAAATTTAGACTTGCCATTATTTATTAATTAGTATTTATAATTAATGGGAATTTGTGAATGCATGTGTTTCTTAATTGTTTAACTAATTAGTTGTAAGTAATTTATTAGTTATTAAATTATTAATTGTATTAATAATTTCAGAATATAAAAGTATAATAATAAGTGCTTCATACTTATTATTGTATGATATTATTCATATTTATTAGTAATGATTAGCTAGTAGTAATGGTTTGAATAATAATTATCGATTAATTATCAATTAAATGTATAGTTTAATTTGGTTAATTAGTATTGAATTAGGGTTAATGTTATTGTAGGATTATTCATTTCTCGGAACTTGGACTCGATACCAGACTCGGACTTTCAGCTCTTGGACACAGGCAAGTACACCTTGCTTGACTTTACTACGCAGTATTACATTTGACCATTTATTACAGTTGTGTGCACTCGTCACCATTTATGACTACCCTGTCAATAGTTAGTATAACTTGACACATCTCAGACACGCATCACATATGAGTGAGTTGAGTGCAGAGATTTTGTGTTGATTGGCCATTAACATGTGATCTTGATTGTAGCAGTGGTTAGTTACATTATATGTATATTGCCGTCTTGCATATTATTTGTACCGTGTATACGGTACAGGTATTCATTGGGTGGGGAGAGTCTACTAGTGGTGTATGAGAATTCTGTTTCCAATGTACGCTGGATGCTCGTAGCCCCTCGTTCTCAAACCGTAGAACGCTTGGTGGACGTTTCTTCTTCTTCTCCCCCTCTCATGTGCCACTAGAGATGTCTCAAAATGCATTTACACTTAGATGGTTAGAACACCTTAAATTGTGTACTACGTATTTCCTGTCCTTGTTTGGTTAAGGAATTACTTAGTAGCATTTTATTTAGTTACTTTTACTTTACTGCTCAGTATTATCTTGCATGTCATATTTCCTGTGTACTGTTATCCCCTCTGAGGACCTGGTATCTTTCCAGAGCTTGACGAGGATTCCTACCCGACTGATTACGGATAGCTGGATTAGACGACGACCTTGAGGTGGAGCCACAGCCTTGATCCTTGGAGGCTAGCTTTATTCTTCTGTGGGTTCATTTCCTGTATTCAGTTATTTCCTACTTTTCATTTTATTTCATTCCAGATGTACTGTGCAGTATTTGGTCTTTCTTTTGACATTTATTGCTCTGGAGACTTCTTTACAGTTATCTATTATTTGTTTCATGGATGAGACTAGATTTTACCTGCCTGTGGTTGTTAATATTATTAGTCTTACTTCAGCGTACTACGACTAGTCATAGTCCTTAAATTGGTTAACTATGTCTGATCGTACAGCTGGCATGCCACGTGTTTCCGATCCGATTTTTGGAACTGGGGCGTGACATGTTTTAGTGTGGCCCATGCAGTCGATGAAATTTGTTTGGTTCGTTACTATACCAGACAAGCCTGCAAATTAGGTTTAAATATAGGGTCTCATCCATACTTGATTATCATTCTTGAATATCCTTGAACAAATCTTTTGCATCCGTTTGTTTCCGTCCTTTCTTAATTCCTTCTATCATCGCTGCAGAATCATGAATTTGAGGAGGGACGTACCGCTGCCGGTGGAGACAACCATCATCTGGTACGGATGAACAGTCCGCAAGGGTAGTTCCAACTCACCCTTTGCTTCCAGGGCAGACGTCTCAGCCAGTTGGTGCACAACCGACTGGGTACCACCACCTCCCCCGCAAACCCTCAGATACCATTTGGAGTGCCCCCGACTGCCACCAGACAATCAGGCGCAGATGTTTCAGTTCATGCACATGATGATGCAAGAACAGAGGCAAGAAGCAACTGAGCAGAGGCGGAAGCGCTGAGATGAGACAGGGATTCCTGACATCTATGAGAGGATGACAGCACCAGCACCTGCACCAGCTCCGACACAAGCTCCCGCGAGACCATGCGGGTAGGTTCAGTGAAGGACTACGTGCAGATGGGACCCCAAACCTTACAAAGGGAATGAGACTCCGGAGGACCACTAATTGGATCGCCAGCACCAAGAAGAAATTACAGGCATCTCATTGTCAGAAGATTTATGGATGACTGGCGTAAGAACTCCGGAGGGGAATGCCCATCACTGGTGGATTCTATGGATCAGTTGGTACCCGTCAGTCGTGGGAACAGTTTCTGGAGTTCTTTGATAAGAAGTACTTTCCTGCTACTGTGAAGAATGCTTATACAACCATTCCTGCACCTGGACAGGGAAACAAGACAGTGGATGAGTACACTCGGAGTTTATCGTCTCAGCAAATATGGGGAGGTGCTGATCCCCACCGTCTGGAGAAAGCTAAGAGGTTCCACAACGACTGAGACAGGAGTTACAACAATTTACCAGCACTCAGTCCCGAGTCTCTTATTCTGATGCTGACGGAGGCCAGAATCCAAGAGTCATTGTCAAGGGGAGGCAACACCAGCAGAGAGCCAGCAAGTACAGCAGAAGACGCAGCAAGAGGTCCTATTCGGCGACCTATGGACATCAGCAGCATCAGAGGACTAGACCCTATCAGTCGAGGAGCTCCCAACTTGTCATTACTGTGGCAAGAAGGTCACTTGGAGAGAGAGTGCAGAAGGAGACGGTACTTGCTTAGCCTGTGGTTCGGGTCAGCATCAGCTCGAGATTGCCCGGTTCGGGGAGCTATTGTGCCAGCAGGAGACAGAACCCCAGCATCAGGATGTCAGCAGAAGGACCTATACTCCCTTCCCTCAGCACAGTTTGAGAAGGCCAAGCAGCAGGCAGGAAACAAGAAGCAGGGTCAGATCTTCGCTCTCACTACCCAGGGAGAGGAAGAAGCAGTAGAGAGGCTATCACAGGTACTATCTTAGTAGGTTCATTGCCTGCACAGTATTATTTATTCTGGTGCTACCCTGTCTTTCATATCATCTAGATTTATAGCTGTGCATAGGATAGCTACTTCTACTATGCCTAAGAGTTGGAATATTATTACTGGTGGGGGTTTAGTACCTGTAAATAGTTCATGTAGAGCCTGTTCGGGTAGTTATTTTGGCAGGGAGATGAGAGCTCGACTTTTGGTATTTCCTATGCCAACTTCTGACGTAGTGCTGGGTATGATGGCTTAGTCAATATCATGCGATATTGGCTGCCACAAGGGTTGTGCTATATTTAGACCGCCAGGCCAGCCGGAGTTTGCATTTCGAGAGGAAGCATTGAGAAGGGAGTCTCTCATATCATGGAGCTTGCATGGCGATGGAGGTGGCCCCGCCACCGATCATGATGAGT